>PVIY010001431.1:0-81111 GCA_004026745.1 Myrmecophaga tridactyla | reverse complement strand
GGCTTCGCGGCCTGCCCTGTGGATTTTGGACTCTGCGTTCTTGCGGTCACGTGAGATACTTTTATAAATTTTATATTTGCAAGTGTTCCCTGTTGGTTCTGTTTCTCTAGAGAACCCTAACTAATACACCTGGTATAATGTAGATGAGGGGATCCAGAGGCTTAGAGAGATTGGAATGTTAGAGTGGATTTATCATGCAAAGCCTGCTCTTACACCCCAGGAATGTCCGGAGGATGCACTTTTACCAGAGCAGTGAGAAATAAATTTGTGAGACTAGTGCCATGATCCCTGAAGAGCTCTGTAGTTGCACTTCTCTGTAGGTCAGATATTATTGTGGCAACTGAGCTGGAATCCTTAAACACAATGGAGATGACCAGATCCTGAGTTGGCAGAAGCCAGGAGGCAGGATTTAATCACCAAAGACAGTGTGGACATGGTATAATAGACAGCAAACTCAAAGCAGGAGTCAAAATAATCTGACTTGCAGAGATTTGTGGTGTTGGGTAATAAATCATGGGGTTTGAGCTATATAAACAAAAGAGTTTAGGTCAAGTGAACAGAAGTCTAGCTTGAATTACAAAAAACACAGAGTCATGGTCCCTTAGTCAATTTCCACACTTGAGACAGTTTACAGATCCAGAGCCTCTTGAATGAAGGGGAGGCCAGGTCCCTTTTGGGGAGAACCTTGTTACACTGCCACAAATCCATACCACTAATCTCCTCCAAGCCTTCCCTGAGGAGACCATTGGGCTTTTACTGTGCATTGGGGAAAAGGAAATGATCAGATATTTTGGGGATTATTAGACAGTGGTTCAGAAGTGACATTAATTCCAGGGGACCCAAAATGTCACTCTGGTCCACCAGTCAGAGTGGGGGCTTATGGAAGTCAGGTAATTGATAGAGTTTTACCTCAGGTCCATCTCACAGTGGATCCAGTGGGGCCCTGAACCCATTCTTTAGTTATTTCCCCTGTTCCAGAATGCATACTTGGAATAGACATACTGAGCAACTGGCACAATCCCCATATTGGCTCTTTAACTCGTGCAGTGAGTGCTATTATGGTGGGACAAGCCAAGTGGAAGCCACTAGAACTGCCCCTACCTAGCAAAATCATAAATCAGAACCAATACCAGATTTCTAGAGGGATTGCAGAGATTAATACCACTCTTAAGGATTTGAAGGATGCTGGGGTAGTGATTCCTACTACATCCCCACTACATCCCCATTTCAACAACTCTCCTATTTGGCCTGTGCAGAAAACAGATAGTTCTTGGAGGATGTAGTGGATTATCATAAGCTTGGCCAGATGGTAACTCCAATTGCAGCTGCTGTTCCAGATGTGGTATCATTGCTTGAGTAAATCAATACATCCCATGATACCTGGTATGCAGCTATTGATCTGGCAAATGCTTTTTTCTCAATAGCTATTAGTAAGGACCACCAGAAACAGTTTGCTCTCAGCTGGCAAGGTCAGCAATATACTTTCACTGTCCTACCTCAGGGGTATATCAACTCTCCAGCCCCATGTCATAATCTTGACTGCAGGGACCTTGATTGTTTCTCCCTCCCACAAGACATCACACTGGTCCATTATATTGATTATATCATGTTGATTGGACCTAGTGAGTAAGAAGTAGCAACTACTCTAGACTTACTGGTAAGGCATTTGTGTGTCAAAGGCTGGGAGATAAATCCAATAAATATACAGGGGCCTTCTACCTCAGTGAAATTTTGAAGTGTCCAGTGGTGTAGGGCATGCTGAGATATCCCTTCTAAGGAAAAGGATAAGTTGCTGCTTCTGGCCCCTGCTACAACCAAAACAGAAGTGCAACACCTAGTTGGTCTCTTTGGATTTTGGCGACAATGTATTCCTCATTTAGGTATGCTACTCCAGCCCGTTTATCGAGTGACCAGAAAAGCTGTTAATTTTGAGTGGGGACCTGAAAAAGAGGATGCACTGTGACAGATCCAGGCTGCTATACAAGCTGCTCTGCCACTTGGACCATATGATCCAGCAGATCCAATGGTGCTGAAAGTGTCAGTGGCAAATAGAGATGCTGTTTGGAGCCTTTAGCAGGCACCTATAGGAGAATCACAATGCAGACCCTTAGGATTTTGGAGCAAAGCAGATAACTACTCTCATTTTGAGAAACAGCTTTTGACCTGCTACTGGGCCTTAGTAGAGACTGAACGCTTAACCTTGGACCACCAAGTTACCATGAGACCTGAGTTGCCTATCATGAGCTGGGTGTTGTCTGACCCACCAAGCCATAAAGTTGGGCGTGCACAGCAGCACTCCATCATAAAATGGAAATGGTATATAGGAGATAGGGCCAGAGCAGGTCCTGAAGGCACAAGTAAGTAACATGAGGAAGTGGTCCAAATGCCCATGGGTTCCACTCCTGCCACATTACCTTCACTTTCCCAGACCAGAGCTATGGCCTCCTGGGGAGTTCCTTACAATTAATTGACTGAGGAAGAGAAAACTCGGGCCTGTTTACAGATGGTTCAGCAAGATATGCAGGTATTGTGTTGAGTGGACAGCTGCAGCACTCAATCTTTTCTGGGGTGTCCTTGAAGGACAGTAGTGAGGGGAAATCCTCCCATTCAGCAGAACTTCAAGCAGTACACCTGGTTGTTCATTTTGCTGGCCAAAGGTGCATTTGTACCCTGACTCATGGGCTGTTGCTAATGGTTTGGCTGGATGGTCAGGGACTTGGAAAGAACGTAATTGGAAAATTGATGACAAAGAGGTCTGGGAAAGAGGTATGTGGATAGACCTTTCTGAGTAGGCTGAAAATATGAAGATATTTGTGTCCTATTGAATGTAAACCAGGGAGTGACTTCAGCAGAGGAAGATTTTAATAATCAAGGATATGATGACCCATTCTGTGGATACCAGTTAGTTTCTTTGCCCAGCAACTTCTGTTATTGCCCAGTGCGCTCATGAACAAAGTGGTCATGGTGGTAGGAATGGAGGTTATGCATGGGCTCAGAAACACGAACTTCCACTCACCAAGGCTGGCCTGGCTACAGCTACTGCTGGGTTCCCAATCTGCCAGCAGCAAAGACCCACACTCAGCCCCCGATATGGCACCATTCCCCAAGGTGACCAGCTGGCTACATGGTGGCAGGTTGACTACATTTGAGCACTCCCTTCGTGGAAGGGGCAGCGATTTGTTCTAACTGGAATAGACACATACTCTGGATATGGGTTTGCTTTCCCTGCACATAATACTTCTGCCAAAACTACCATCCGTGGGCTTACAGAATGCCTTATCCATAGTCATGGTATTCCACACAGCATTGCTTCTGATCAGGGAACATACTTCACAGCAAATGAAGTGCAGGTATGGGCACATGCTCATGGAATTCTCTAGTCTTACCATGTTCCCCATTATCCAGAAGCAGCTTGATTGATAGAACAGTGGAATGAACTTTTGAAAACTCAATTACCATGCCAACTAGGTGGCAATACCTTGAAGGGCTGGGGTAATGTTCTCCAGGAAGCTGTGTATGATCTGGATCAGTGTCACTGTATGGTGCTGTTTCTCCCATAGCAGGGTCCATGGGTCCAGGAACCAAGGGGTGGAAATGGGAGTGGCACCATTCACTATTAACCCTAGTGATCCACTAGGAAAATTTTTGCTTCCTGTCCCTGCGACCCTGAACTCTGCTGGTCTACAGGCTTTAGTTCCAAAAGGGGGAGTGCTTCCAACAGGAGAAGCAACAATGATTCCATTGAACTGGAATCTAAGACTGCCACCTGGTCACTTTGGGCTACTCATACCCCTGAATCAACAAGCCAAGAAAGGGATTACATTACTGGCTGAGGTGATTGACCCAGACTATCAGGCGGAAGTAGGACTGCAACTACATAATGGAGGTAAAGAAGAGTTTTCCTGGAAAATAGAGGATCCCCTAAGGTATCTTTTAGTACTACCATGCCCTGTGATTAAAATCAATGGAACAGTGCAACGACCCAATCCCAGCAGGACTACCACTGGCTATGAAACTTCAGGAATGAAGGTTTGGGTCACCCCACCAGGCAAAGAACCACAGCCAGTTGAAGTGCTTTCTGAGGGTAAAGGGAACATGGAATAAGTAGTGGAAGAATGTAGTGATAAATATGAACTACGACCACATAATCAGTTACAGAAAAGAGGACTTCAATGCTATTTTGTTCATGTTATACTATTTAACTTGTAGGATATCAAGTTTAAGAATGAATATTACCCAAGGACTGGTACCCTATTCTGGAGAGATTTAATGTGTTTCCAGTTATATGCAGGACAGTTGAGTATTGTTAAGTGAGAAAAAAAATGTGTCATTGTTTTCTATTTAGAAATTAGGTATGGTTTAAGGTGATGAGTAAAGCTGCCAAGTTGACAAGGGGTGGACTGTCATGGTCAGGTTCATTTGTCAACTTGGCCAGGTGGTGGTACCTGTTTGTCTGGTTGGGCAAGTGCCCAATATGAGGATATTTCATAGAATTAAATCATGGTCACGTTGGCTACATCCATAGCTGATCCATTTGTAATAAGCCAAGGGGAGTGTCTTCTTTAATGAATGATGCTTAATCTAAACACTGGAAACCTTTTAAGGAAGATTCAGAAGAGACAGGTTTCTCTTCCTGCTTTGGCCAGAGAGCCTCTCCTGTGGAGTTCATCCAGACCCTCCATCAGAATCGTCAGCTTCACAGCCTGCCCTATGGATTTTGGACCCTACATTCCCACGGTTACGTGAGACACCGCTATACATTTTTAATTTATGAATTATTTCCTGTTGGTTTTGTTTCTCTAGAGAAACTTAACTAATATGGGGGTCATGAGAGTTTCATCTTTTTAGCCCTTTTGGCACCTATCACTATGGATTATAATGGTGACCATCTCTTACATTTTCAGGACTTGACAGTCTATCAGACCCTTACACAAACATTTGCTCAGTCCATTGTCAGTCACAACTCTAGGAGCTACAGAGGAAATGGTTCTACTGGGGAGAATGGCACAAAGGGAAACCCAAGCATTTGTAAACATATTGAGCAGCCCGTTTGGATGTCAAACAAAGGTTTAAGTTGTCTTAAAGCTTTCTCAACATTGTGCTTTGCTTTTCTTTTCCCTTTCCTTTATCTGGAAGTAACCATTATCTATTTAGATGGCATCTTTTACTGTGATAAAGCTCCATGCAGGGATACCAACATACCATTTCTCATAAAATGCTTTAAAATATTTTGATGGTTGTGGTTTAATTGGGCAAAATTACAATTATTTCCTATGATATCTGTGTAATCTTAGTGCTTCTCTTTCCTGTTGATGCTGGATTATGGTTCAGATAGTTATGGCTCACCTAACATCTCTGGTATCCTGATGTTTCAGGTAGCCTAATCCAGAAGGAGGAAGACTTCCAAGATCTTCACTATCCTAAAGCTCACACAAGAGGGTGAGATCACCAGGTTCTTTGGAAGCAAACATATCTGAATTTGAGGTACAAGTCACATCTTTAGGCTTGTTCCTTCAGTCTCCCATGCTAGCAGCCAGCAAATATGCTGCCCAGCTATTAGGACTGGGGTGGATTAAAATATAATTTGACTGTGAAAGGTATTTCAATGGCCAGTGTGGCTGATACATTTTCACAAAATAAAACAAGCCACTTTTTCCTTTGGCTTGAGACATTGCAGCATCTACTCCCATGATCCATCTCATCTATAGATTGGATACTAATGATTTTTTTCTAATATTCTACAAGATAAACATTATCTTACCCCTGAAAAATTCAGAGAGACTTTACTGAAAATTGCATGTGTCAGAGGTGGGAAGGCTGGATTGTAATAATAGTAGTGAAATCATTATCCTACCTCAGCTGAGGTTCATAGTGATTTTCCCAGGGCTCACAACTGGTCAAAAGTAAAGATGGAATTTGAATGCAATTCTTCTGACAGTGAACCGCTAACTCTGAATCCAATTTTCTGTCCACTGTAGCTCTGTTACCATCTGCTAATAGGGTGTTCAATAAGGCTTTCTGGACTGGATTGAATGGAACTGCAGGCCAAAGGGAATTTTAGATCTGTGTTTCCAATAAAGACAATCTCCTCCCGACCAGATTCTCAACTTCCCATTGTACTTCTGAGCTCATTTGATAAGAGACTTGATTTGGGTTTGGTTTATGAGATAAATTCAGTTAATATTTATTTTAAGAAAGTGGGATTAGTGAAGATATGTAGAGGATGAATTATACATTCTCTGTGTTACCGAAGGTCGTTAGGTAAACATGGAGCAGCCAGAGATTTCCAAGTGAGACTAGCACAGTGAAGACTGGAGGCAATTTCCAAATGTTCTGGTTTCTACTTATTGGAGTCACTTTGGAAGTGATGAACTGAGAAGATTAGGTTGTTAATTTGAATAAAAGACAGCTCGAGGCTGGCAGACAGCTCTGGTTGTGGGGGTGAAGGTGGGAAATCAGAGGAGCTGAGTATATTGTTGAGTCACTGTGTGCAAGAAGCCAAAAAGAGGCACATGAGGTGGGCAGAACTAACTCTCTAACAAAACAGACCCTGGCAAGAGGATTCAATTTAATGCAGAGTCCAAAAAGTGTATGCATTTTAGAAAAGTGTTAGCACTGGAAATTTCTCACCAAAAGAGCAGAAAATTTTCCAGTAGAACAAAACTGGAGGTTAAAATTGGACAATAATAATACTTGGTAAGGGATAAACCATCACTTTTCATCAAGAACCATGTAAAGAACATTGTACTATTCAATACTTTATGCAAATTAGCACAATTGACCCTCTCAACTGTCCTTTGCTACTAGGCACTATCATCTCAAATTTACAAAAGGAGAACCAATCTGTAAGGTCAAGTTCTTTATCCAAAGTCAGAAACACAAACTGGTGAAGTAGAGCTCATACCTGGGACTAGATGATATCAAAGGGTTTACCTATAACCACACGGGAGCCTCTTTGGAAAGGAAAGCTAGAAGAGATATATGGGGTGTTATTTGCAGTGTCCTACAGGGAGATAGATTTGAAGCATTCCCTGAGTCTTTTTCTATCATAGGGAAAATGATCTTCTGGAGAGGAAATATCCAGTCCTCATCAGCTGCTAAGGCTGAGATTAAGGATTTTATTTTTGCTCTGATTTGGACTAACTGACTCAGGAATGGGGCAGACATGGACTGGTGAGTAGAATTAATTGGGCATTACAGAGAGAGAACTGGAAAAAAAGGCAGGATAATTCAGATTGGTTGGGCAGTCATCATTATTCACTCAGTGAACATTTATTGCATGCTTGCCATTTGCCAGGTAATAATCTAGGCATCAGGACACAGTACATGCAGCAGAGAACAAAGCCATAATTTGAAAGGAGCATAAGCTTTGGAAGTAAGTAAAGCCCAGCATTGTCACTAACTAACCCAGCATTGTCATTAAGTAACATGATTTTGGACATGTTACTCAACCCCTGGGTATTTGTTAAAGCTATTGGAATGTAATATACCAGAAACAAAACAGTTTTTATAGAAAAGATTGAATAGTTACAAGTTTACAGTTCTAAGGCTGTGAAAATATCTAAATTAAGGCACCAACAAGAGGTTACCTTCACTAAGTGAGGCTGATGCTGTCCAGAACACCTCTATTTGCTGAGAAGTCACATGACAGATGTCTACTTGTTCATGTTTCTGGTTCCGTTGCCTCCAGCTTCTAGTGTCAGTGGTTCCCTCTCTAAGCATCCATGGGCCTTCATTTAGCTCATTCAGAACACAACTCTGGGTCCTGGCTTGCTTAGCATTTCATTGGAAGGTGCATGTGATGTCTGCTGGGCTCTGCCTATGTCTAGGCAGCTGCTCTTTGTGTTGGGACTCCAAGTATCTCCAAATATCCATCACTGTCAGCTCTGAAGCAACTGTTCTCCAAGCATCTGCATCTGAGGTTTCTTCAAAATGTTCCCCCTTTTAAAAGGCTCCAGTAAACTAATCATGACCCACCTTGATGGGCAGAGTCACATCTCCGCCTAACCAAAAGTCCATGCCCACAAATGTACATGTACATGCCACGTCTTCATGGAGGTATACTAATCAAAAAGGTTTCCACCCTACAATATTGAATCAGGATTAAAGGACATGGTTTTTCTGGGGTATGCAACACTTTCAAATTAACCCATCCTCTGAGCTTCTGCCTCTTCATCTAGTATGAACATGATGTCCAGCTTCAAGATTTACTGTGAAGAGTTAACAAGATAATGCACATAAAATGTCTAGTACAAAGTAGACATGCAGTTAAATAATCATTCTTTTCATCATTAAGGATTTAATTCCCCTTGGAAAATCTGTGTCCAGTTTTCTTCACAATGGGATAAGGTATCATCTTCCTCTGTGCCTCCTTCCAACTATTCTGGAGAATTTCGACAGCCCACCTTGTTTTCTTGGGGATACTAAATAATAATGATTTCTTGGCTATTGAGGTCTTCATTTTTATTCTGAGCTAACCTTCCACCCCTATCTTTCCCTTCTACTTTGTTTGGTTGAGGATGCTGAGGTCTAGAGATGGGATTCCCCCAAAATCACATTCGTACCCAGGGGAAAAAGCAGGTTACTACTCAGCTTTTGACTCCTAGTCCAGGGCTCCTCCTGAATAATTCTCTACTTTTTCTGACTCCCAATAATAAATGCTACTTCATAATTAAAGAGACATAGAATGCAGATCAGGCTTCTTCTACACAAGATGTGTAGAGATCTAACTTTGGCATCCATGACTTCACCTAACAAGGAGAGAAAGCTAGGCCCTGGCCATGTCCAAGGGAAGGGAAGTAGCCTATCATTCAATTAGCACAGACTCTGTGCCAGGCATATGTGCATGTATTATCTCTTTTTTCTTTTTTTTTTTTTTTTAACATGGGCAGGCACCGGGAACCGAACCCGGGTCCTCTGACCTGGCAGGTAAGCATTCTTGCCTGCTGAGCCACCATGGCCCACCCTGTATTATCTCTTTTAATCCTCACAAAAATCCATTCCTGTCTCTATTTTGAGATGAAGATACTGAGGCTTAGGGTGATAACATGATCAGGTCACAGACCTGGTAAGTAAAGGGGCCACATCTGTCTGAACCCTGAAGCCACAGTCTTTCAGTAACCAACCAACTCAGTCCCTAAAATTGGGTCTAGAAATGGATAAAAGGTCACTTTTCCAAAACTAGGAGAGGGCCTGAGGGGACCTGAGGACATGGGTTGTGTGAGACAGCTGGGTTTTGCCTAGGACTCTGATGCTGGCCTCCTATCTCCAGGCCCAGCCTTCTTTATCACCAACCCCATATGCCTATGTGGTACACATGAGTCTGGGCAGATGCCAGTGCCTGGCGGGCAATGCTTGTTTTACAGCCAAGCACACCTGCTCCCTGCAGCTAGCCAACCCCTTTAGTTACTGGCTGCTGGGCTGGGTAATTGTCTCTCTCCCTTACGCACTCTCTCTCTCTCTTTCTCTTTCTCTCCCAAACACACACACACACACATACACATACACACAGTCTCTTCCTCTCTCCCTTCCTTCTCCCATTCCTTCTTTCTTTTTCTTTTCGATTGAACCTTGTCCTCATTTTACAAGGATCAAAAAGGCACACTATTTTGATTGCTTCTTGCTGAAACTTGAAAACAGGGCTCATTGTATAAAAACATGTCTCTGACCTCCTTTTTTTCACTTCTAATACTCAACACATCACTCTTTTTTGTTTTTTTTCCTCTAGAATTTTTACTGTATCCTAAACATTGGTGTTTGTTCTAACTGTTGCACTATTGTTTGTAATGCAAATAGAATTTCACTTTAAACATGATTTTAATTTGATGGATGTTCTGTTTGCTTGAAATGCAAGCAAGAGCTTGTTGGCAGAACAGTGTTTTAGCCAACTCTGGTAACTACACATTCTCACAGTTACTCTAGTCATTTAGTCTTGTTATGGTTCAGGATCTTTTGGAATTAAAACCATCTTGTTATATTCATAAAATCCATAATCCATAACATTTTTACATACCCATACAAATGCATCTTTATTACAGATTTTTAAGTGGCTAAACTAGCGATAGTTTTACTTTTGGGTTTGTATGTGTTTGTGTGTATGCATGCATACATATGTGCAAATATATGTATGTATGTGTATAAATGTGCATGTGTATTTAATACACATATGTTTATAGCTCAATGCTTTGCACATGCATTTATTTTTATTCAAATTCATGAAGGATAATGATGCCGTTTATAGGGAAAGAGAGAGAGAGATGGCCCCTGGGGCCCAGTGTTAGCTACTGAGAGGAGTATCAGTTGTAAAGATCTGGGGTTGTTAGGCTGCTTCATACCTGGATGGATCAGATATTCAGCAAGGATTCCACAAACAGATGTAACATAGGTACCAGGGTTGCAGTAGGAATATTCAGAGGAGGACAGGAATCAGGCCCAAAGGAGCAGGAGAGGAGGGTCTCATTATATCAGGATAATCCAGACTTAGAAAGGACCACTGAAAGTGAACCCACAAGAAATGGGGACACACATTTTGGAGAAAGTGATAAAAAACAAATTTGACAGGAGGGATAATATATGATAAATGAAACTAAAATAATGAAAGTAAGTTCATTTCATCTTATATTGAAAAGTGTGAATTATAAATGTAATCATGATCTAATTCTTACAATGAATAAAGAATGCATAAAGGGAATTTCAAATTTTTTTCAGGGGGCGTTGCATAATTTTTGTTACAAACATTTGAGATAGGGACAAAGTATCTTTCATTTCCCAGCTTGCTTTCATACCATGACCTTAAAGAGAACATTGTTTTAAAAAATATTTAGTGTTTTACTCATTTTTATAGGACCTCTCTTGATCTTTTATAGTCAAATTATTCTTTCTTGTAACACTTTAAGGCAATCTTTGCAACTCATCTCTTTTCGATTGTTAACTGATTTAACTCTGATAATCTCTTATCTATCAATGGTTTTGCTGGAGAGAGCATACTCATCAATTCAATGAAATCACTTGCAAAATTTGCAGTTCTTTTGCAATTGTTTGCCGCATTCTTCATACTTGGAATATCTTCTCAAAACATATACTTTTTTTTTTACACTTGACAATCAGTGAGTCTCAGTAACAAGATATTAATAAGATAGGTCAGAATAGATGCTGATCTTAGAAGGGAAGAATGTGTGAGTGATGACTAATTTTATGTACATCTATTCTATTAACATATTTTTTATTATTTTGACTTTTCCTTTCCTAGTAACATTGTAAATGTGGGAACTGGATGAATTAAATGATGACATTTTTTTGTCCAAGAATTTTGTCTAAGGGCTGCACTGTGGGTTGGAAATGAGATAAGGGGTATTCAAAATCCAAAGTATAGGAAATAGACTAGAAAGCAGAGAGGCAGGGTAGACATTTTTTTCTGCAAGTCCTGGATAAGGCTATACTTTCTGAACCTGGTTCCTGCTGGAGGCTGATGTGGAGTGAATTATATCATGGGATTATGATGATATCATAAATTTGGTTCCCTGAAAATCATACTGAGTTAGGGATTAGAATGCAGGAGGTTTTACTAGTGACTTCTCTTGGGATCCACGCCTGTGGAAGGGATGGAGGGAAATGGCATTTGCCTTTGGGAGAAGTCATGTTGCGATGCAAACTCCTCTGAAGCCTGGGCCTATTCTATGGGGAGTTCTGAAGTGGAGATGATCCTTCAGAATTGTTTCCGATTACAGATAAGGGATTTGAGTCTAGTTCATGTCCTTGCATCAAGAAATCCCTGGGTACTTTTGTTGCTCAGATGTGGCCTCTCTCTCCAGCCAACACAACAAGCAGACTCACCACCTTCCCTCTGTCTACGTGGGACATGACTCCCAGGGGTGTGGACCTTCCTGGCAATGTGAGACAGAAATCCTGGAATGAGCTGAGACTCAGCATCAAGGGATTGAAAAAACCTTCTTGACCAAAAGGGGGAAGAGTGAAATAAGACAAAGTGTCAATGGCTGAGAGATTCCAAACAGAGTCGAGAGGTTATCCCCGAGGTTATTCTTACGCATTAAGTAGATATCACCTTGTTAGTCAAGATGTAATGGAGAGGCTGGAGGGAACTGCCTGATAATGTTGAGCTGTGTTCCAGTAGCCATGTTTCTTGATGATGATTGAATAATGATATAGCTTTCACGACATGACTGTGTGATTGTGAAAACCTTGTGTTTGATGCTTCTTTTATCTACTCTGTCAACAGACGAGTAGAACATATGGAAAAAAATTAAATAATAGGGGGAACAAATGTTAAAATAAATTTAGTTTGAAATGCTAGTGATCAATGAAAATGAGGGGTAAGGGGTATGGTATGTATAATCTTTTTTTCTGTTTTCATTTTATTTCTTTTTCTGAATTGATGCAAATGTTCTAAGAAATGATGAATATGCAACTATGTGATGATATTGAGAATTACTGATTATATATGTAGAATGGAATGATCATATGTTAATATTTTTGTTTGATGTTAATTTTTTAAATTAATAAATAAATAAATTGAAAAAAAAAAGAAATCCCTGGATACAGATAGCCCTGGGAAAGAGCTGTGAGCTTTGGTACTGGTGGGTGAGGCTCTCTTCTAGAACACTTCTTAGCAGCAGGGGGATGATAATATAAATCATATTTATTGAAATTTTATGATGCACAGTCACTGCTTGAGGTACTTTATTTTATAACAACCTAAGGAAAAGGTGCTATTACACTCCCTACTTTAAAGATGAGGAAATTAAGGTTTAATTTCTAAGTAGGATAATACTAACCTTGCTGCCCGCAGTCCAGGGGTCTGCCCAAACCACATCTATTTCTCAACTGTCCTGAGAAGTCTCCAACATCACCAAAGCAAACTGCATGAGCTGCCCTACTTCAGGGCCACACATCCTTCATACAGCACATTGCTCCTTCATTTTCTCTTTTTACTTTTGGGTGATTTGTACAGCACAAGTTATATTGTTTCATATAAGTAAGCAAAAGTGGTTGACCCTTATTACAAAGGAAAAATAATAAACATTCATTCATTCATTCACTATTTCAAAAAGTAGCTATTGAGCATTATTATATTCCAGGCACTGTGCTGGATTTGGGCAAAGTCAGTAATAAGGAAGTCAGACAAAGACTGCTCTTACTAAGGTTATGACCTAACTGTAATATGACCTAACTGTAATACTAAATGCTTATAATACATGCAAAGCCCCAGACAGGAGATAGGTGGGAGCTGAAACCAAGACCCTTTGATTATAAAATGTCTGTGCTTACCCTGAAGCCATCTGTATCTTGGGTCGTTATTAAAACATCCTTTCACCTGGGCAGAAATGGTGGGGCTGTGCCAGGGAAATTGGCCTTGGGCTCTCCAGGGCACAGATGAAGTTTCCACAAGGTAAAGCCAGCTCCTTATCTGTGATCCTAACTTAAGGTTTCACACCTCCTCCTGCATGATGCTTTTCATTGTTTGGCAACAAAATGAAATAAGCAAGCAAAGAAACAAAGCCAACTGAAAATAGTCTCATGTGTAATCAAACTGCAAAATTATGATTTGAATTTTGACTAGATAATTTCAGTGCAATGCTTGCCCTAGGCAGGAGTTTAAACTAAAATATTTTTAGTAGTTTATTCTACCCTGTTAGGTGGCATTTCTTCTTCAGAAAAGAGAGGGCTCCTCACACTGAATGAAAACCCAACGATGAATATAAGTGATACCAGTTTTTAAAAGAATGAAAACACGTTAATATAGAATTCCTCCCTATACAGTGTTTTTTTTTTACAGATTATTGCACTACTAAGTAGACACCCAAAAAGTCAGACCTTTTCTCCTTTTCCGTCTGAGGTTTTTAAATTTAAGTCAAGTGGCTTTAGAATTAGTTTCCTTAAACTCTATGAATACATTTCAGATATGACAATTGTATAAACCTTTCTTCCTCAACCATCTGAACTAAGTAAATAAATAACTATCAATGCTCACATTAGAACATGCAAGAAAACAGATATCATGGATCAGAAAGAAGGTACATAACCACCAGTTCTAGTATATTTTATAATTGTGGGCCCTATCATTATGTATGACTGAATTATAAATCATTATCAGGGATGTGCAAAGGGCTTTATGTGCATGATTTCATTTAATCTTCTAAATATGAAGTCAGGATCAAGTTACTCAAGAACAATTACAGGCAGAATCAGAATTTGAAGCCAGGTGCGTGTGACTTAAGATTGCTGTTCACACTGTGAACAGTCACACTGTGGGATGGTGAATTTCACGTTAACTTGGACAGGTTATGATGCCCAGGTGATTAGTCAAACACAGGTTTATTTGTTATTATGAAGTTATTTCATGAAGGGATTTGCATCTATAATCAGTTGATTTTATCTACAGGAGATTGCCCTCAGCGATATGAGGAGTCTCCTCATCCAATCAGTTGTAGGTCTTAAAAGTTAGAACTGTGTATTTCCAGAAGTCAGAAGAGGAATTTGGATTAAAGACTTCAGCATCACTTCTACCAAAGTTTCTACCTTACAACCAGCTCTTTGGAATTTGGTCTTTATAGCCCTATGGTGCTGTGAGCCAATTCCATTTAATAACTCTAAGCCATATATGTGTCCTATCTGTACGATTCTCTGGAGAACCCCAGCTAATCACAGTGCCTCACTATATGCCTATCAGTCTGAAGATAGTTAAATTATTGTTACATGCATCTTTATCTCATAGATCTTCTTGAGCATGAGAGAGGGCTCTAAGAAACTGTGTGGTTACAAACATTTCTTGAGCTCCCACCATTGCCAGGCAAAGGACTTAACCCTGTAGGAATAAAAAGATGAAACAAAGACCCTGCCTGTAAGAAGATCATGTTTGTAAGTTTGCTTATAGTTTACTATTTACAAAGCACTATGGCTTATATTTTCTAATTCTGTCTTCACAGTAAATTTGTGAGAGACAAGGGCAGGTATTAATCTATTTGAAGTCCTAGTTTCATCATTTGTAAAATGGATTCTCATTTGATACAGTATTTGGTACATTCAATTCTTTGGTTTCCCAAAGGATATAGTAAGTAGCAGATCTTCTTGTACCGTTGAAATATAATGTCGTATATATATATATATATATGCAAAAATTGCTATCATAGCTTTAAAAATGAAGAAGTATAGTTAAACTATTATGTGGGTTTGAAGGAAACTAAGGGTGGAAGAGAGGAAGGAATAAAGGACAATTTAAAATATTACTACATATGTGTGAAGCACTATGTATTCCCATTTTGCAGAGAGAAAGAGAAAGCACAGGGAGGGAAACCATTTTGCTTCAAGATCCCACAGCTAGTATTTGAAAGAACCAGGAATGAAACTCAAGCCCCTTTAACCTACAAACCTAGATTCATCTCACCACACAGGTCCAGCCTCAGAGAATGATATTTCAAGGGAGAGGTGGCTGTTTCTGGGGCTGGGGGAGGACTGCAGTGTCAGCTCTTAGGACCCAGCTGAAATTTTTCTTTTCATCCTAAATGTATGTCATGGTACAGAATGATGACAGGCAGCAGTGAAAAATCAAGGGATTAGCTTTATATGATTATGAGAGCTTTGTTCTTTTACTTTTTGGTTCTTCTATTTCATTGATAATTGGATTAGACTCTGGATAGAATAGAAAATAAAGACAACCGTCCTAACAGAGAAGTCTTATTTTTTCTGTTGCTAAATATAAATGTTAACAAAGAAAAAAAAATATTTCCTTCCATTTGGGAAATCAGTGCTTGCCACACAAAAGCTTTAATAAAAATCAAAGGAGAGGTTTATTTATAGGTGCAAATGGAATGTTCACAAAAGCTAAGCCTGGGAGTTGTGGTAATCTCGAGTTCAAGTTTCTATAATTTTCTGGCTCTCTTCTTTTGGGTCACATGGCAGCCTAGAAATTCTGATGACTTTGAAGTTAAGTGGGACAATGTGACTTTATCTGGCCAGTGAATCGTGAGCAGAGGTGATATGGGACAAGCATTTAATAACTGGCTTTAAGCCCTCTGCTTCTCTCATTCTATGTGGCATTTTTACTGGAAATATTGGAGATGGTGGCAGCCCCATCATCCTTTATTTATGAGACATTGCCGCGCGCAAACCTCTCACCCACACTCCCCACCCATGTTGACCTGCAATGGATATGTAGCATATATCTAGTAAATGTTTTTTATTTTAGCCATTGAGACTTTGGGACTTTATTTATATGAAAAAATCCTCAGCCTAGCATGACTGATACTGGAAAAGTCATGGGACACATTTAATACAAATATTGTTCTTTCCCACAATCCTCTTTAATATTGGCCATTCTTTTGCATTTTTTATGTTTCTTGAACTCAGAATTTCCAATTTTTGCAGATGAACTGTATCCCCCATGTACTTTCCTTCAGAGAGATTCTGTATCTGTTTCTGATGTCATACCCATTAGGTTGTGAAGCCATTTCTGGAGCTTTCTCTCTCCCTCAATTCCAAATGTAATCAAATTTTAGAAATCAAACCAAACACATCTTATCCTGTCCATCACACCAGGTCCTGCCTTAATTTATGCATTAGTCATGACAATAATCCCTGAATGATCATTCTGTCTCTGGAATTTTCACTACTATTAGTGTCTTCACCAATGTAGAAGTTAGGCAAAATTGGCAGTTAGTATTAGATACACTGAAGGATATGTATATATGTGTACTTACGTCCATTTGAGCTCATTTATTGCACATATTCATACCTCTGTACATGCATATTAAACATATGTTAACTAATTAGAAAATGGAATGAATTTCATTCTATAAGTGGGCTCTCTCATTGGCAACTAATCTTTTAATGTTATAATGACATATTTCATGTGTTCATGTGTATGTACACATGAATGTAAGACCAGAGTGTTTTTCAGGTATTGTTACTTAGTTTAGATGAGTGAATAAAAAATAGTGATATCCAGAATAAATGAAACAAGAAAATGGCAGACTACACAGGACTATACCTGCATAAAATGTATTTTCACTTACATAGATATTTTAAAGACAGATACTTCTTTGTCTACCTAAAAAGCCTTGTCCTTATTTAATCAATTTCTACAGCTTTACCTACTCACATTCTGAATTAGCAACTGTGTTGATTTATGCAATGCTGTATGTTTTTCTAGTGCATTCTTCATTAAATGCCTTTATAAGCTGCCTTCTATTATCTGTTGAAATGACTTGTTTACCTTTACTTCAATACGGGAATAGGAGATTTATAGAGCTCTTGCTGCATTAGATTGAGAGCTGAATGACATCATTGGATGTTCTCTAAAAAAAAAAAAGAAAAGAGCAAACATCTGAAAATGTCCCAATAATGTGTACAAGTCATTAAGCCTATATTGTTTTCTTTATGGCATTATCTGACATTTTCCTTGGCTGTGGTTGCTTAGGGAGTTACTGGTGGGCATTTCATGCTCAGATGTATATTGTGCTATCTTAGTTCAGCTCAGTTCATTCATTACTGTTCCAATTGCAAATTCTCTGAAGAAGGCATACTACTTGGAGAGAATGTAAAGTGCCATGATGAAAGAGCAAATAATCAGGTATACAGGGACATAGATTCCCATAGAATCTATCCAGTCTGACCACACATGAAAAAATGTGTGTCTTCTATTATGCACTGTTCAGTCTAGAAGCCAGAGGATTAGACACTGCTAGCAATGGGGCTCTTACTGCCATAAGAAGTAGCACAACTCCTTATTGGTCAGCCCTCATAATAGTAAATTCTTTTTCATATTAAGCCAAAATCTTACTCTTTATAGTTTTCTCCCTTTTGCTTAGGTTTATTCAATTCAATTTTTAATATTTACTCTTACTACATGTTAAACTCTGTACAATACACAGAAGGCATAGAGGTTAATATATGAGTTTTTTCCTTCTACAAGTGGGTCTACAGAAAACAAACAAATCCCCTTTTACATGAAAATTTTATCAGTTTCTGAATATGAAAATCGATCCTATTTTCTTCCTCATCTATCTTAAATATCTCCAGTTTCTTGAAACATTTATCATATAAACAAATACTCTCTGCCAATATAAAATAATGTTTATTTTTACCTGGGTCTGTCTCATTGGCCTTGAACTACATATATCATCATTTACATGTTCACTTCAGGAAGAGCAGAATTGAAACCAAATGCTTAGGATAATGGATTTTGATCTGAGTGTTGCCTGTCTGCAACAAATGGTCACCTTACATGTAGAACATATCCAAGAGAATTATGGGAGATTATGGAAACTACTTTAAAGCCACATTCCCACAAAAATAAATCACTTAATCTACCAGAAGTCTTGAAAATCAGATGAATAAGCCTAAATACATTATTTGTGATTATTTGATTTTGAATTGGGATAAAATCTGTGTTATCATTGTGGGAGGAAAGCATGTGAGTCAAAGATGCCACTTAACATATGATCAATTTAAAGATTTTATCTCTGGTAAGTCACATAGGCCAAAAAGTGCATTGGCAATCAAATTACTACTTAACCCTGGTTTTGAAATATTATTAAGTAAACTTTGTTTACTCTGGATTTTGCCATGGTGGGAACTCTAACAAAGCATGATGCATTCATCTCATACTTATCCTTTCATATGAAATCAGTCAGATTGCTGCTTTTATAAGATTAAAGCCAATAGTTCAAAATAAAATCATCTTGATTTTCATGTTGAATTGGTAATATAAATGACATAAAGCGTAAAGCATCTCTAAGAAGTTAAACTTAAAAAATGACACACACACACACCAAACCATATTGCATTCTTATCATACACATTTCAGAAACAAAGGGCAAAAAAGCTTGGTCTTCAAAACTGCTATGTGTATGCAAGACAACCTCAAAATCATATATGCATGTGCATAAAACACTCAGCTATTAACCAAGAGTTAGTCAACAGGGATTGAATAGCTAGACTTAGAGCCCTTCTGAGAAATGACATCCTAGGGTAATGATTCACACAAGAAACAATTCTTTATAAAAAACTTTGACAAACTTCAATATTTGAAAATAACTTTTCTTAAACCTATTAGAGCAATATTCAGGAGTGAAGGAAAATCAACCAGCCAAACAGCAATCTGATTAAAGTACAATGTCTGAATTTTCTGCTAAAGTTTTCTGTTCAGCATCATTTATTTGCATTTTCAGATAGATAATTCCTTGAAATGCATAACCACATACACAAATAGCTGTCTAAACACACACACACACGCATACACTGATCCTTCCTGATATGGCTTTTTATTTTCATATGTATTAGCCCTTGTTTTACATTTATATTTATTATTTAAACATCTTATTTTATTGTATCTATTATTGCAACCTTCTTAATCAAACATTTAATTTAATAATTTTTGCTTTCCTATTCAATTCTATTTTCTATATATGAATTCAAAGTTTTTCTGCATATAAATTGCAGAGTACACTTTTAATAGGGTATGCACATGTGTATTCAGTCCTAAATAATTCATAATATTTTTTATTCATATCTTGACTCATTTTTTATATCTTGAAATTTCTTTCCTAATCTTTACTCTTTTTGCTAAAATCATCTGCATATAGTTGGTTACAAATGAGAAATATCTAGGATATTAATTCTCTTTTCTGACCACTATGGGCATCCTGAGACCAAAGTAGATTTTTAAAAAAGACCCATTGGGCTTTGATTCATATTGACCTTGTAGTGTTTGAAAACTCATTTTTTCCATTATTTAAAAAATTGAAATACTAGTGGTACTTCTCTCTCTCTCTTTCTCTCTCTCTCATACAAATACACACATGCACAAATTGAATAAAATTGTCTTCTTCCTGGTCACTTTAGCAAAGCATTCCCTAGGCCCAGGAACTCTCTAGCCAATAACTGTGCTTTACTGTCTTCATAGTATTTTTCTCTATGTGAAAGTATTTTATTTATTTATGTTTTGATTACATGATTTTGTTTACTAACGCTGAGTAGAAAATAGTTCTATGAAGGCAGAGACTATTTCTACTCTGTTCACTGTCTTCACGATGCTTAGAACAGTGTCTGATCCCAATGAGACTTCAGTAAATATTTGCTGAATGAATGAATACCAACTTGAAGTATGAATCTTTTGATTCCATGGTTATGCCTTCTCCTAGTATACATTGTTCTATAACTATATGCTCTGATATTCCTGGCTATCCAGGGGCTATAGTAGTGGCACTATCAAAGAGAGAAGGAGTGATTCTAACTGGTAGATTTTGAGATGATATATAGACTGAGTCTTGGAGAATGTCTAGAGTTTTGACTGGAGGAGACCAGACATAAGGGTATTCTGAGTGGAGAAAAACAGTATCAGCAAAGACTTGGAGGTGAAATGTATGGCATGTTTTTGCAACAGTGTCTAGGCTAGAGCAGTTTGTCCTGAGTAATGAGTGATATAAATGAAAATACAGGTCTGGGACAAACTGAAATGGGCTTTCTTTTCAGTATAAGAAGTATCCTGTATCTGATTGTAGAGGTAATGCATGGATAGATAGATAGATAGATAGATAGATAGATAGATAGATAGATAGATAGATAGATAGATAAATAGATAGATGATAGATAGATAGATAGATAGATAGATAGATAGATAGATAGATAGATAGATAGATAGATAGTAGGAAACATATTTGAGAGAAGGAAGAGTTAAAAATGACCTCTAGCTTTCTAGCTTTCTGCCTAAAAGACTTGTTGACAGTTGATAATAACAGATGCTAAGGAGTATGTGTTAGTTTGCAAGCTGCCAGAATGCAATATGCCAGAAATGGAATGGCTTATAAAAAGGGGAATGGAATAAGTTACAAGTTTACAGTTTTAAGGAAGAGAAAATATCCAATTTAAGGCCACAACAAAAGGTTATCTTCACTCAAGAAAAACCCATGGATCAGGAGCACCTCTGTCAGTTGAGTAGTCACGTGAATGACATCTGTGGTATCTTGCTTCTGGGCTCCGTTGCTTTCAGACTCTGTTCCTGTGGAGGTTCCTCACTTTACTACTCCAGGGCTGGCTTTCCTTTCTTGGCTTTCTTTGGCTCTCTCCAGGTTCTGCCTTGCCTAACATCTCATGGCAACGTATGCTGGGCTCCAAGCATCTCCACACATCTGTGTCTCTGTTCTCCACGTGTCCACATCTGTTTCAGCTCGGCTCTGAAGTTTCTTTCGGCTCTGAGGCTTCTGTCATTTCTCATTTCTGGCTCTCTTCAAAATGTTTCCTCTTAAAGGACTCCAGTAAACTAATCAAGACCCATCTAGAATGGGTGGAGTCACATCTCCATCTAATCAAAATGTCACACCCACAATTGGGGTGTGTCATATCTCCATAGAAATAATTTAATCAAGTTTCCAACCTACAGTACTGAATAGGGGTTAAGGGAAACACCTGCTCCCGCGAGACTGAATCAGGATCAAAACATGGCTTTTCTGAGGTTCATAATATTTTCAAACCAGCACAGAGTATTGAGGAAAAAGGACAATTTATTCCTAACAGCCCTCTCAAGTATTAGGCAGGGGTGGAGGAAGAGAACCTAGGGTCTCATGCAACCTCCAACAACACAAACTAATAAAAGAATTAAAAGGAAATATAATAGCCACAAACATGATAAAACTATCAAAATAACACAAAAATCAGTCGCAGATATTGCAAAATATGTCATGATTTATTTAGTTCTGAAACTAGATTACAAATACAGCATTTTTTTAAATCCAAAAAAGAAAAATAAATAAAAACTATTGCAACTGATGATATAGCTTCAGTCTTGGCATACAGAAAAGCTGGTTTATGTCAATATTAGCACTTTTCTTTCCTTGCCTCACAAACTTCTTACTCTATAGCTGTTCTGGCATTCTAATTATGGTACATTGTAGTTCCTTTCCTGGTAACTTTGGATTTCTAATACTGATGTGCAAATAATCTCTTTACTTAACACTCCCTCAAAACTTTAGAATTGTATAAGTATCACCAAACATCTCTTATCTCTCTTTTTTTTCTTTTGCAGGCACCGGGAATCAATCCCAGGTCTCCTGCATGGCAGGTGAGATGTCTGCCTGCCTATGCCCGCCGTCTTATCATTTTATCTCTAGTTTTTTCTCCCTTATTTTCCATTTGTAACTTCTCCTTTTAACTGTATAGGAAATTCTAGGAAAAACTGGCAGAAGTTATCCATTTCCCAAGAGTGAGTAGATGTCGGAACCATGGACAGCGCATGGAGACATCGCCGGCAGCACTTATTTGCCTTAGCCCAATTCACCTAGCTTTTCCCACTCTTCTTTTTCCTTTGCTCAGTTCTATTTCTCTTCTCACACACATCCTATGTACTCCTTCCAGTTTGTCTTACTGAAACCACAAAATAGAGTTTAATGTCATGTCTTTTCAACTTAACTGAGCTTGTTTATTTTTATCGTTCATATTCTCTAATGTTAAGCACTTAAGTTGGGCTGGATCATGACTTGTCAGATAAAAGTTATGTTCAACTCTGGGCAGGAAAGCACTAAAAAAAAAATGGACATTGAGAAATTTAACAAATATACATTATTGAGCCCTTAACTTGTGGTAAATATTAAGGGTAGATGTTAAGGAGAGAAAGAGAAATGAAAGATACAGTCACTACTGACAGCAGGAACTCATAAAGGAAAGATAGACATGTAGAATTATCTATCATTCTGAATGGCCTGTGAGTAGCACTATACTAGAGAAGTAACAAAATTGCTAAATATGACCCTTTATATTATATAGAATTTTAAAACATACAAATTATTTTTACAAAAACTTGAAAAAATTTTAAATCCTCATAACATCCATGTAAGAACTATATCCTAGATAATATCATCCTATTTAGCAAATAAGGGAAGCTGGATCTCGATGAAATCAAATAACTCACTAAGTTCTCAGAGGTAGTAAATGCAATGTTTGGTCCTCAAATCCAGGCCTTGCTAGCAACATTTTCCCATTAAGTTTTCCATTCATTATGTTTTCCTTTTATGATATTTTAATCCATATTTTAGGTTGAATTTTTTGCCTACTTATTTGTCATAAACAGTGACACTCCCAAGAAGAGAATAGCAGCGGCCTTGGTTTGTGAATATTTGTGTAATAAAATAACGTTTACTTCCAGAAACCATATTATTTCATTAAACATTTCATGCATATTTAAAATGTACCAGGCACTGAGATAATCACTAAGGATACTGAGTTAAACATGACAGAGCTCCTAATTATTGAGAGCTTAAATCAGTATGAGGGGCAATGAATATTGTTAATGTACTACTATAGAAGTAAGCTCGGAGTGAGTATCAGGAAAGGCTCAGCATTAGCCATAAATTAACACAGGTGTCACTCTGCACTTGTACAACCTTGAAAACAAGTACCTTCTTAAGTGTGTCCCAGGAACCTCTCTTACCTTACCTTAGTCCCAGCTCTGGTAACAGTGCCATGTTACCACTATTTTTTGACAACACATTGGATAGGGCTCTTTATTGGTAGCATGACTCAAAACTTCATTCCAAAATATTCTGTCTTATTTGGGTTGCCATCATTTTCTATTAACCAAGACTATTGGCAAGATATTACTAAAGTTACCACAATGATTTCCCTGAGTTTCTATCAGATTCCTTCTTTTTCTCATTGAGTAGAAGCAACTTAATTTCCCCTTAGTAAATGGAATCAAATCCCCTGTATTAAGCACCTCTCTGCCTGCCAGTTCAGGGACATGAGGAGTTCAAAAAGTTAGGATATTTTCTTGGCATTCAAGTTAATAAAACTTGGCTATGCTCCCTAAAAGAGGCATTCCTTTAAGACATACAATTTCTGAGATTCCTAAACTCTTTGAGTTATGAGATATAGAAGTGAGAATAGCTCCTTTTACTTCTTCCAATTGGTTCCTGGAGCCATGTATTCTGGCTGTGGGGAAAATTAAGCCATATTCGTTTAAATCATATATTACATCATGTAAGACAGTGTTCATACTTGAGGGGGTTTCCTTACTTTAAATAGTAGTCTTTGAAACAAGGAAGAAGGCTGTACATGAGCTACACAATTTTATAAGGCCAAATGTTTATGGAACGATTATATGGTAAGACAAGCAAATTTTTTGGAAAAAAAATTGCCTAACTAAATTTGTATGCAATGAGTTTCTTATTTGGAAAGGATCCAATGTAATCAGCTGGCCACTAGGTAACTGGCTGGTGCTATGGAAATGTGCTATGTCTGGTCCTCAGTATTGGTCTCTCCTGTTGGCTGGATGGGCACTCAGCTGCTGCAGCAGTTGCATCAGAGTTGATGAAACCAAGGTGACATCCCTGAGCTAATGCAGGGCCTCCTTCTCTGTTGCCAAGCCCACTTTGTATTTGGTCTTGTGGAACAATAATTATTATAACTTGGGAAAGTGAGTGACAGTCACAGTATGGATTTTCTTGCTTAATGAACACTCTTTCACAGAAGATGTTCTCTGTGGGCATTTATATTTTGCATATATATGTATTGTATGAATCTAATCCAAAAGGCAATCCACATACTTCTTATCTAGAACCCCTTGTCATCAATCTTGTAGTTTTGATCTTTTCTATTATCTGAAACTGACGAGCCAACAAATTAGTCAATATTCATTAAACAGTGTAGACCCAACAAACCATCTAGCCTGACAGAAAAAGTGAAAAACAAAATAAAAAAAATAGAAGTACTGATTATAATTTGGCCTTATTAAGATGATTTCCAGGTATTACTGACTTTTATATCCCCTTGTATGAGTCATTTTTTATGTATCTTTTCATAGCCTTTTAGTCACACCTGTTTCCAGGACCTCTGCCCATACACTTTATCCCAGACACTGACGGATGATTCATATGAGTACATAACATCAAGATGGCTACACACATTTATCACCTTTGAATCTGAGGTTTCCCTGTTCCAGTAGAGGTGTGAGGGATGGCGCTATACCAGCACAACCTGGAAGTGGTGAGAAATTAAAGTTCTGTGAATATGACTTAGATCAATGCAATTCAATGGAGAGTGACCAAGTAAAGTGCTAGCATCAACTAAGGCAGTGGAATATTATAATTTCCCTTCCAGTTTCCAGATTGAAATTGGTTCACAGACCCAGAGTCATTTGTTTGAAGACAGGTGACAGATCATTTTAAGAAAAATCCTGTAATGCTATACAAATATATAATAAATATCTCTCTGATAATTTCCTGAAAGAACCTTTAATTGCTAGGTAAGCTGTGCCCAGAGGAAAGGGAGAATATTCAGATTTTTAAGAGTGTGTACTGATACTGGGGTAAACAAAATCTGGATGTGTCCTGAAGATCCTCTGGTTAAATTGGGAACATATGGTGGCCAGGTAAAAATAAGAGTTTTGCTCATGTCTGTTTCCTACTGGGTCCAAATGAATCTGTAGACCAGCTCATGGTTATATCCTTATTCTGAGCTTACAAGTAGGAGCAATGTAGTTAGGAGCTAACAGAGGCTTTCTTTTTTTTGTCCTGTGCAGTAAGGGTTATTGCAGTAAAGATAGGCATCAGTTGCTACCATTGAATATAACTTAGCTGTTGTGACAGGAGACTGGATGGAGTCAGATTGGAAAGTTGGAAAAAGAGGAGTTCTAGGGAAATTGTACATGCTTGAACAAATAGGATTATCTAATGTTGATGTTTGCTGGATAGAATAGATGATAGAAGAGATTCTCATACATCAACAAGTTTACAAGATGTATCATGCTTTTGAAGCTTTGAGACATATTTATATTTATCCAAAGTTCCAGAAGATAATCACTGAAATTATTTTTTAAGAGTTTTAAAATTCGACTTTTTACATTTAGGTCCTTAATCAATCTGGAGTTAATTTTAGCATATACTATATGTCAGAGATAGTATTCTTTAAAGTACAAAATTTGTCCAACTCTAGTTATTTATTGAGCATTCTTTCTATTCACCAATAAGGTGGCTTATAACTTCTGCATATAATAAAGTTCTATATATGAATAAGGAGCTGCTTCTAGACTCTACTGACTATTCCACTGATTAATTTTCTGTTCTCTACCTGCATCAACAGCATACACTTTATCACAGTGAGCACTGATATCTGATAGTATAATTTCTGTCTCCCTATTGAGATATAATTAAAATTTTTTTCTGAATCTAAGTCTCAATTTGGATTGAATTTGCATTTTTATGGTATTAAGTCTTCTTTAATGTTAACATGCATGTGTATCATTCTGAGTTCAATCAGGAGAGGGAAACCAACAGTGATTTGAATAATGTTGAAAGGAAGACAATTTAGGTTTTTATCAAAAGACTTCTAGAAGCAGGTGAAAATCCAAGTTACACAGCAAGAAAAGATAGGAATTTTTTTTTAAATAACAAAGGATTTGCATCAAGATTATACAATAAGAATACTAATAACCCAATGGGAAATGCACGAGAGACACAGGATTCATTTCATAGAATAGGAAGTACATACATAGTAAATATATGAAAAATAGAAGTGAGATGGCCACCCTTTTTAGCAAATGAAGATCATGATTACATTATCATTTTATATCCATTAGCTCAGCACAATTTAAGTAAAATCACAATACAAAATGTTGGAGAGAATATGGATCAAAAGCATAACTTTTATACTTTTGTTGGGTAGATAAACTGGTAGAATTACCTTGGGAAACAGCTTGACATTTTTTCCTTAAGTTAAATATTGCCACACCTTATGACCCCAAAATCCCAATCCTGGGGTAATACTGAAAAAGAAATCCTTACTCATGTGTAGCAGAAGACATGCATGCAAATGATCGCAGCAGTACTATTTACAAAGTGCGAACATGGAACCAGCTCAAACTCTAACATGAGGGGAATAGATGATTAAACTGTGGAACAGTCACACATGGGGTACTATGTAGTAGTCAAAGCTACACCTACAATATGGATGGATCCTTAGCGCCATAATATTTAAGACAAAAAGTTAAGTCTCAAATATTACGTACACTTACATTTAAAAAATATATGTGTAGATATTTATATGTGTGTTACAAATTTCCTTTAGGAATCCATGTAGATATTACTATATAAAAGAGAGAGCAAGGGAATGCTAAATACAGGATTCTTATTAATATTTACATGCCATTAGGAGAAGCAGAGGTATTTGACGGGAGGACTCTGTTGTTGCTATATAATTTGGCTTTCCATGTTGAATTTCCAGGTGCTTCTTTTATGATTTAAAATAGCTAACTGAATATGTGAATAAAATTGTGGGAATATAAATAAGGAACACCTAATCTGGCATGGGGATTATAAAAGGCTTTAAATCAAATGTATTCCAAACTCAGGTTCACAGGATTATAATAAAATATCATCACCTGAGTGATATTTAGGAGCATAAATTCCAGTGTATTCAAATCATGGAATTACCACTTACGTAGTATTCTTGGTTTCATTTATCTTACAGGTAGTAGTTTTCTATCATTAATGGGAATTATAGAAGTGCAAAACATAGGTTGTTGTAAGGATTATATAAATTACTACTCAAAATACCTAGTGAGTACTCACAATAAGGGCACAGTTTTCAGTAATTATTGTCTGTATTTTTAATTATGACCTCATTTAAATGTCACAACAAACCTACAAGGTTATCTTATTTTATTTATGACATTCAATTTTTCATGGTTTCTTCTCTTTGGATTTGATCTTAGATCTGCCTGACTTCAAAGCATCTTTTGTACTTTCTTCTATATCTTCCTAACCTGTTGATTTTGTGATGACCATCTGAGCTGATTAGGAACCAGAAAGACTAAGATAGCATTCAAATTATTTTAATTATGGATAGATGCAAGATAATATCTTGCTTTAATCTATTGGTTTTTCAGTTGAACTTCATAATTGAAAATTCCAGGTTCACCTAAATGGATTTTATATGGTTGTGCTATTTAATATAGGAGGAGTGAGTTATACTTGGCCTAGCTTAGTTGGGAGGAGCAAGTTATCTCAGTGATAAAAGGTAGGGTACAGTCTCTAGGATTTTGATTAAATTCCTAGTACTTTTGCTGGTGATCCATGTTGCCTGAGACTACTTACCAAGTACTTGCAATTGGCTGAGACTTTTCTCCATGCCCTACTGAGCTCTTGGGAAACAAGAATCAGTAGTCAATTGTTCACAGTAATCAAATTCCATGTGAAAATGTTGTAACTACAACACAGTGTAAAATCCCATTTCTTATAGAATGGAACCATTTTTAGATTTAATCATTTTATTACCTACTGTACTGGAAATGCACACACACTCACACACACCTTCACTCATAGCAACAGAAGTCAGCATTTCTTAGTCAACAGACTTGATGTTCAATAATCAAACAGACCAAAATTCCAGATGAACCCAATCCCACGAGCACCAAGAGCAGTGTTTTTAAACTTCTGTGAAGGATGTAATTTTTTTTTTTTATGTAGGAAGAAAATACTACAATGGAATGAATAAAAAGCAACTTTTGGGATCATGAATTTCTTTCTGATCAGAAAAAGTCTGAAACTGGCATGTCTATTGGAATGATTCCGGATTAAGCATGCCACTCATTAAAATGCATAGGTGTTATTTGAAATCTCCTAGTTCATCAAAAAGCAATTGTTTTTAGATGTGATCTTACCTAGAGAGAGAATTACTTCCTAGATGCTAATCTAGATGGAAGAAAAGGCTATGCCTGTTGGTTGCTGAAATTGAGTCACAAAATTACGTCTTCTAGTTCCCTTGTCATGCAAAAGATGATAAACTCAGGAAATTATCAAATTCCTAGAGCCAGTTATCACTACAATTACAGTGCCTTTTCCATTTAACATAAGTGGTTGCTAAGAATATGCACACTCATTATAATTCCAAGCAGCCCTTGGGATTATATGGAGTTGCAATCCATGTTATCTTTCAACCTCTTCCCAACAAATGCTCTACATAGAAGAAATCATCTAAGAATCCAATTAGTGGATTTGAGGCCATAGTTCCTGACCTCTCCCACTCAAGGCACCTTCAAAATCTCCATCTTTACTGAATTCTTTCCTTTAGCTCATATTTATGCTCAATTCCCTTCTTTCTTAGAACTTTGTGTAGGCTTCATTTTCTGCCTGGGAAACTAGCATATCTTCTCTTTAGCAGAGTTTCCTCTTCCTTGGTTGATAGTCAATTATTTGCCACTGCTTTCTGTTTATTTGGCTTTATCATTTGTTTGCTTTATTTTAATTTAGTTTGTTTCTCTGTTTTTTTTGCTTCCCCCAGATTTCAGACTTCCAACAGGTGATTCCATTCCTCAGTTCTTCAGCCTCTGGGTTTCCTAGCCTCAACTCCTTGGAAACATTCTGAAGCATTTTCCCTCATTCTAGGCTGGGGTAGGAGTCACATTGAGCTGCCTAATTACCTGTTATTGTCTTCAATGTGCTTGTGTTGTAATTTCCCATATGCTTACCTGTATCCCCCATTTAGGCACTGAGTTCATTCCAAGAAAGGGACAAGATGTTTTCTTCACTGACGTATTTTCTGTACTTAGCAAAGTTCTGATACATACATATGTGCTGTTTGAATGGACCAGTTAATCTTCTTCCCTGTAAGGAAGATGGGCTAGACAATATGGAAACTCTGAACCCATCTTCATTTCCTTAGTGAAACCTAGAGCAGAGCTACATATATTCAGCTAGACCTTTCTCTTGCTATCTTTCATGGATCATTTCTGCTCAAGCTCTCTTCCCTTTTAGGGGAAGGGTATGGAACTAACTATGGAATGAAATATTTTGGACACTGGGGTCAGAATGGTCATAAAACATTATTATTCTGAA
Organism: Myrmecophaga tridactyla; assembly: GCA_004026745.1. NCBI lineage: Eukaryota > Metazoa > Chordata > Mammalia > Pilosa > Myrmecophagidae > Myrmecophaga > Myrmecophaga tridactyla. Next base: position 51,274 of record PVIY010001431.1, on the reverse strand, counting down.
GCCTGCAGAGGTGTCTTGAGGGCCAGTATTTTAGAAAGATCCTGCTCATTAGTGTGCTCACACAAGTTAAAAAGGGAGAATGAGGTTAAAAAGCAGTGAAGTAGAATTTGGAAATGTCATCATGGGCCAGCTTGTGTGAAATTTCCAAGTGGGAGAAATTCCTTGAGAACGTCATTAGACTGGGAATCTTCTGCCTCTTTTTATTTTAGAGGTATACCTTGCATATGGCAGGGGAGGGCTCTTGAAAGCTCTGATAAGACCTGATGGCCAACTTCAGTTCTTTCAATTCTTCAGTATCAAAGGCAGTACCAGTTAAAGACTTTTTAGCCTCAGCTCTTTGGTCCACATATTTTTTCTTTCCACAGGAGGGAGAAGAAGCATCATGGTATACAATGGTAAAACTAAGCCTTGCATTATCTATTTTTTCTTCCCACCCTCATCTCACTTTTCAGTTCTGCCATGTCTCTCATAGGAAGTGATAGGAGAGGGAAGACTGCCATCCTCTACCTTGCAGATAAGTCATTGCTGTTCTCTCTGGTCTCATCTCATGGAATCCCACCCCAAATAGAAAAAAAGGTCAAATAGGCAACACTAATCTTCTCAAGAGAAAGGACTTTGTCCCATGCCACTGGCATGACAAAATCTGACAACTAATATGTCTCTTTATTCTCTACCCTTTACTCAGCTCTCTTGAAACAAATCCTTCATATGTTCAATTGTGAAAAACAGTGGACTTACCCAAATCTTCTTCATGCTTAATGATTCCTAACACTGAAATAGCACAATGCCTGGCACCTATGAAAGTTTTAGTTATTATAGAGAATCTATCTTCTCTTGGCATTCAAGATAAAAACACTCCATTGGGTCTCTTCTCATTTGTCTAACCTTTCATTTTCTGTCTCTATCTCCTTCCAACTTCTATATGTAGGACTTCTATAAATACCACTATTACCAGCTGTTTTTATTTTACAGGGATACTATCACAAATGCCACACAGTGGGATGCTAAGAGTGAACCTGCAGGATACACAGAGCTCAGAGAGGGGTCCTTGGAGGAACAAGCAAGGACCCACAGAAGCTCAGACAGGGAATCAGAAGCTGAAAACAATGCAACCCAGGAGTAAAGGACCAGCAGATATCACCATGTACCTTCCCATGTGGCAGAGGAACTGTGGATGCCATTGGTCTTTCTTCAGAATTAAGGTATCTTTCTCTGGATACCTTAATTTGAACATTTTCATGGCATTACAACCATAAATTTGTAACCTAATAAATCCCCTTTACAAAAGTCAACCCATTTATGGTATATTGCCAAAACAAACCAAAACACTGCTCAACTACTATTAACTATAACTCTTGCAAGAAATAAAATTTTGTTGTGTTAAGCCACTGAGATTTGGGTGTTAACTGTTGCCCCTGCTAATTTTTCCAAATGAATCATGGAGGCAATCATATAAATCCTATTTATAATGGTATAATAAGGATTTGATAAGAAAATATAGGTAGCAGGCAAGTAAAGTTATTATCAAAGCACCAATAATAATAGTTACATCTCCTTTATATTAAGTGGAATAGGGTCCAGTCCTTTCTGAGATCCATTACGGATCCACTATGTCAGATCCTTCCACATGCATATTCAGTGATTTCCTTAACATGACCTTAGGAGAGGGACATTACTATCTTGATTTTAGTGAAGAAGAAGCTGAAACTCTGAGAAGTAAATAATTTGCCAAAGTCATACAAGAAACTGTTGCAACCTATATGAAATCAAACCATAATTTTTTTGCCTGACTCCCAAGCTTCATGCTCTTAATAGGATATTAAGTACTCTATATGTGGTTGCTATTATCATGGCACTTGTCTTTGGCTTTCTTCTGAACTACACATTTTCACTTGGTGAATTCACTTTTAAACTACAATTTCAATGATCACATTAACAAGAATGCCTTTCATGGTTTTGTTTTTAGTCTCAAGCTCTTTCCCAATTCATGGACCTCATTGCCAGCATCAGCCTGACAAAGTCCTCTGGATGACTGGTCAGTGCCTCACACTCAACATGTTCAAAGTGATCTCATCATCCTTTCCATTTCCTTTCCTATTATTTTAAATAGCACTAATATTTCCCCAGAAACTCAAAGCCTCAGAGGTTTCTCTGATTTCTTTCATTAGTTTTTTTTCACTAATTATTTTCCAAGTTCTAATACATCCAGTCTTTCATCTCTGTGCTATTTTGTATCTCTTTACACTAAGAAAATTTAAAACTCACCCTGGACTACTGGAATAGCCTCACAAGTAGTGCTAGTCTCCTTATTTCTAACCCTTCTAATTCTTAAATGTCATATCTTCTGTAATCCATGGATCAACTAACCTCTCTGCCTTCACATTATACTAAATAAGTCCTATTTCAATAACCTGGCATATAATATTCAGGAACTTGGGATATTTCTGGAGGATTGGAGTCTAGGAGACTAAGATAAGCTATGGAGGGGATTGATTGTAGGTTGATCCACTGATTACAAAGCAGAGGACTGAAGGACATTGAAGTCACATTAAAAGGTGGCAAAGCTACTCTAAATACAGGCATGGGATCCACCTACATAGCCAACCAGAGAGAATCAACAAGGAGTTTGCAGTAGGTATGAAGTAATGGATGAGATAAATAGCACAGTGCTTGAAGTTAGGGTTGTTGAGTCAGATCTGAGGTTGAATCACCCTTTTAAAATGGAAACCTCTCTAAATGAGGTATTGCTCTGTTTTCCCAGTGGCAGAATCTTCAGTGATTTTTCTTCACCTGAAAAAAAGTTAGAATTCCTTACCTAAGTGCCCTAGGCCCTCCAAGCTCTGAAGCACCCAGGGCAGATTATGAGTCAAGTGTAAGGTACTGGGTATACAGTGAGCACAAGATGACAATAGTAATTGTACTTTGGAGCTTATGTTCCAATAGGGAAAATAGACATTAAAATTTTAACAAATGAATTGTGGTAAGAGTTTGAATGAAAATGCATTGTGCTATGAAAAGAAAGAATGAGGACCCTACTTGAGACTGGGGAGCAAATAGATAAAGCCTCCTTGTGGAAATTAAGTTTCAGTTCAAAGGTGAAGAGCCAGGTTGTACCAGTGTGAAGATAGAGGTAAGTGGGGGGATCAGCATGGGTGTAACTTTAGAGGTTAGAGGGAATAAGTCTGATTGAGGGACTGAAAATAGGCAAAATGGAAGTATGAAGAGAGGAAAGAATGGCATGAAATGGATTTTTTTTCACCCGCTCTTCTACTCTCCTGCAATGACCCTTCCAACTGCTGCCAGTCAGGTCCCCATACTCAAACATAAAAGATAAAGAATCACCCTGGAATGTATAACCTGACATCCTTCTTACCGAGGTTAACCTAGAAGACTCTTTTGCATGCTCTCCTATGTCCTGTAGCCTGAACATACTACACAACAGCATTTTTTAAGCCTATAATTGTATGTTTATTCATCTTCCTCCTTAACTAGACTGTGAACTTCTAGAGGATAGGGTCTTGGTCTTATTCAGTCTTCAATGTCTACTGCATCCTGGCACACAGATGTTAATGAAATATAAGATGTCTTCTTGGAAAATACATGGAGACATGCAGATCTGGCCAACAAGAAGATTCCCACCTTCTGGTACTGGTTCTGCTAGAAGCATTGGATGGTTGAAGAATTGAGTTCATCTCTTCAGGTTTCTCTTTCCTCATTCAGTTGAATGATAGATGAACAATGTCCTCTGTGCTTTATTTCTCTTAGATTAAGCTTCATACGATTTTATAGAAATCCAGAGAGATTATTATGGTATAAATTGTGGGTTGAGAATTATATATCCAGAGAGCTCATGTTCACAATGATCTTGAGGCAGAGCCTGTTCTTGCATCTAGGCTCCCACATTCCCTGATCCAGCCTCTTCCCAATCCAGCACTAGCCTCTCATGTTGACTTGCTTAACTCAGTGATACTTTTTTAATGTCCGGTTAAATTCCTGAAGAATTTTGAAATAATTTTTTTAAAATATTAACAAGATATTTCAAATTCCAGAGCACTAGATATTAAATTAACTTACTAATTCCCTCATGTATTAATTTATTCAACACACATATTTTTTTCAGGCATTAGGCTAACTGTAGGAAATACAGTGAAGAGTAAGATAGTCAAGGTCTTCCTCTCCTTACTTTTAAAGAGCTTAGAGCCTGAGGATAAAAATAAAAGGTGATATCATTCTGGGATGTAATGAAGACAAAGGTCAGGGGTGAGATGGGAGCTCATCCAAATCTAAAGGTTGGCCTCCCTGAGAAGTGAGCCAGATAAAGTGATAGTGGAGATGCATTGCAATCAAGTTTTATAGTTTTAGCTATAAGTATAGTTACATTTATATAGTAAATAAATATTCACATAATATATAAAATTATCATTTTGCCAATTTTATAGTTTTAGTTTCACTCAAGCTAAAACTATAAAACTTGACCAAATTTAATCCTTCTTGCTTAGACAAGAGTTCTAGAGAAATGGATTTTGCTCAACCTTTCCCCTCTTGGAAGCTAAGAATTCATTGAGAAACATACACAGGAATCAAAGGGGATTAAAACATCAGCTTTCTTGTTGGTAAGCTGGTTTGGAGAATGTGGCTTGGAGCTGCAGGCCAAATCAGGTTTCCTCCCTTTTTACTGAAATCTCAGCTTTGGGATCCACATGTCATAACAATAGTGTTTGCAGATCAGGTGTTTACCAAGCCTGCTGCATGCAGATTATGATATGTTTGCAGCCATGATCTCAGGAGACTGAAAATGGGCACCAAGACGTGAGCCTCTGATCTGCTATTTGGAAGCAGATAGGACCCCTGGGCCCTAACTCAGGTGTTTCCCACATGGATGAAGGGGTGGTACACTAGTCAAAAAGAGAATCCACAAGGAATTACAGGCTTTCTTGGATCTCTATTTCAATCTTGGCAGCAAGTTTCTCTTACTGTTGGAGAGACTGAATGAGAGGTGGAAAGTAGAGATGTTTCTACCTGATACTGGCCAAGAGAGTCCAAGCCTCTACTTTGTGGCATGGTGGAAACAGAGGGAGAGGGAGATACTGCAACTCCCAAACAGATATCATATGCTCTGGAGAACTTTAGAGATGCTATTGTTCACTTGAGGAAAGGGTCACCCATAGCTCTGTTTTCATTTGTTTATTTAATTCACTCATTTATCAAACAATTGCTCAGAATTGCCTACAGACACCATTGGAGGTTGTAGGCATTGGAGGTACCAAGATGAAAACAATGTAGTCCATGCTTTAAGCTGATTACCTAGGCCAAGGATTAGAATAGGTGCTCTCGTTGCTTATTATGATGAAATGTTTTCCTGGAGGAGAAGTCAGCATGGCCTTTTGCTCAAGAATAAGCCAGAAGAGAGAGAAAATGCCCCCACCCACTTCCAGAAAGTAGTATCAATGAATGGGAGCTACCATAAGTAAATAGTTACCTGCAGGCTCTGGAGCCAGATTCCTGGGTTCAAATTCCAACACCATCCTAGCTACATGGGTCGTTTTGGGCCAAGGAACTTCCCTGTTTCCTCATCTTTGAATGAAGAAGTTAGTGTTAACTCCTGAAGACAGTGTTAAGTCCCTTGAGGGGTGCATCACCATTCATTAAGATCAAGCATATAAAGCACTTGGCAAAAGACCTTGTGCAAATATTTACTCATTAAAATGTGTGTTTAAAAAAAAATACTAAGAGAAGAATCTGAAATAAATTCCATTTACTATCTTAGGAATAGACTCAATCTTCACAAGTGGTTAACTTTGCCTGAACATTTACAGCTGTCCCATTTGTCATTCTTGCAAAGGTCTGTCCTCTTCCCTGCAATAAACTGTGAAAGGGAAGATTTTCACAGGCTTATGTTTAAGGACAGTAAGACAGGCGAAAGTTAAGGCTGTGAAATTCTGTCCGACACTGTCTCAGGGAATGTAAAATTTCCAAGGCTGAGAGCAAGGAAACAAATGGAGGTCGACATACATTCTCTGTTTTCAGTCAGTAATTACATCTGAATTTAGTAAAGATCACGAAGTTGCATTGATTTCATCTGACTTGTTCAGGTTGTAGAGTTGATGAGAGTAATTTCCTTGCTCATTTTTATTGTTTTCATTAATAATTAAATCACCTTTACATGAGGAATTTGTAATCACTAATTTTATGTGACTCCTGTTATTTTTATTGTTTCTTGCTCTGAGCTGACTGTTTTTGAAAAATAATTCTATTTTTTCTGCTTTTTTCCTCTCTGAGCTAAATTTTTATCCTTTTGCTTTCCATCAAAATATTAACTTGTATCCATTCTAAATTATTTGAAGGATTGAAAATTAAGCTAATTGGATTAAAGGGTAAAATATTTTAATATATTTTCATCAAAATAAAATATATAAACTAAGTAAATTTAATTTAAGTAAAGCTGAAATATTTAATTGTTTGAAAATGTAATTACATCTTATTCAATGTTTTTAGGGATAGTACTATTCAGTATTTTAGTATGTGGTGACAATCTAATTATCAATATGAAGAATCAATGTCATACTTCATTCCTGTTGCAATTATGGTACAAACATTTACAATTTTAAGAGCAATATGAATTGCTTCATATAGGGAAATATTTCTTAGCTGCCTCTTGAAATGGAGCCAACTCCTGCCTTCTTCAATGAGATGGAATACAAAGACTGTCTTAGCTTCCAATGACTGCTGTAACAAACTACAACCAACGAAGTGGCTTAAAATAACAAATATATCGTCTCATGGTTCTGGAAGCCAGAAGTCCAAAATCAAGGTGTCAGCAGGACTGGCCTGTTCTGCAGGCTCTGAGAGACTCTGTTCCATGTCTCTCTTCTAGCTTCTGGTAGTTTGCCAGCAATCCTTGGGCTTCGACCTCTGCCTCTGTTGTCACATGACCTTCTCCTCTGTATCTGTCTGTGCCAAAATTTCCTCTTATAAGGACATCAGGACCACTCTAATTCAATTAGATCTCAGTTTATCTAATTACACATTCAAAGTCCCTATTTCCAAATAAAGGTACATTCATGGGATGAGAATTAAAACTTAAATGTATCTTTTTGGGGACGTAATTCCATTTCCAACAAAAATAATAAAGAAAAGGGCCATTGTGATGATTAAGTTCTGGTGTCAACTTGGACAGGTGATGATGCCCAGTTGTCTGGTCAGGTAAGCACTGGCCTGACCAATGCTGCAAGAATATTTCATGGTTGGTTGATAAACTGGAAGGCTGATGTATTAAATCATCAGTCAGTTGATTGCATCTATGGCTGATTACATCTATGATCAACTAAAGTGCATCTCCAACAGTGATATAATCAATTGAAGGTTTTTATGGAAGAAGAGAGACTTTTTCACTGCTTCTTCAGTCAGTGAACCTCTCCTGTGGAGTTTGTCGAGACCCTTCATTGGAGCTGCCTGCCTTGCAACCTGCCCTACTGATATTGGGCTCTTCCATTCCCATGGTTGCATGAGACATCTTTATAAATCTCATATTTACAGATATCTCCTGTTGGTTCTATTTCTATAGCGAACCCTGACTAATACAAACACATTGCACTATTTTGTCATGCACAAATTTATTGAAAGTTAATTTGTCTGTTTTTGTGCTTATGTTGCCTTCCACACCTATTGCTCATTTCTTTCACCCCCATTCTTCAGTTCAGCATCCATCTCTGCGTCTCTGACATTGACAGTGGCACACCCATAAACCTATGGCATTCAACATTCACAGGCACCTACCTTTAGTTTTAAGTACATCAGGATGTGCTTAAATCTTATATTATATTATGTGCTTAAATCTATATTCTATGGATATAGAATCCATAGAATCATTTTCCTGGGACCTGAACAGAGTTAGTCATGAGAGTGTGATTTCAGGGTTCAGATCATGCTGTACAAGTGCTGAAGCATGATACCAAGAAGCAGAGGTGATGGTGTATGCTTTAATATATATATATTTTCAATGTGTTTATAATAAATAGCAACTTCTAAAGCATGAGGTTCAGGACAGAGGCCCTGCTGCCCAGATCTAAGGGCAGCTACACAGGGACAGGTTGGGTAATGTCAGCACTTGAGACAGAATTGGAGATGAGCCCTAAAAGCAAGGAAGTAAGGAAGAAAAACTGTGGGAAGCTAACTGGTTTTGAGAAGTAGCCTTGGGATATGAATGTCAAAAAGCCATTGATGGCTGAATTGAGTGAGTTTGCTGGCCAAAATAATACTGAAAAAGTTACTCTCCACTAAACATACCCACAAAAACTCAACTCCACTCTTTCCCCACCCCCCATTGCAAGATTTATAGCCCTTCCTTGCCTATGAGTTTATACTCTGCTGCATGCATGGCAGGAGAAATCTTCCCTATTCTCTTGTACCATGACTTAAGTGGAATATAAAAGTGCCTGCAAAAGTCCCTCCCCAAACGGATCACCAACAACATCCCCTTGGAGACTGCTTGAGTCAGCAATTTCTCATAATTACCATATTTCAGAGACATTCAGATTTTCAGGGTGATTTACTCAGTCATTAAGGCAATGCTTAGAATTGCCAAACAATGCAGAGTACTTGTCTGCTGCTACTGAGAACTATCCTGTTTGATTTTCCAGGCTGATTCTAACAAGAATAGGAGTCTTGTGTCAGTGATCTTTCTGCCTGAGTCCTTTAACAGGACAACAGTCTGTGCCCCTTTCAGCTGGAGGGCAACCCTGTTCCCCTCAAATCTCTGAGCCTTCCCATCCCTTTTGTGACTCTCTTATCCACTTTTCATTGAGCAGATATTTACTGAGCTCCAACTATGTGCCCAGCACATTTCTTCAAGGACACAGCACTGAACAAAGCAAGTCCCTGCTATCGTGAAACTTATATACGGTTGTAGACTTTTCATACATTGTCTGAAAGTAGATGATGAGCAATCATCATTATAAATCCATATGTCAGATGATAGGGAAAATAAAGAAGAGTATGGGTGATAGAGTACACTGGGGTGGTGTTCGTTACATTAAATTAACAAGGGAAGGTCTTGTTAATGATATCGGAATAGGGATGTACAAGGAGTGAATGCACAACTCATTAAAATATCTGGGGCAAAAGCATTCCAGGCAGAGAAAAATGCAAATGTAAAAACATGAGGTGGAAGGGTGCACAGCATGTTTGAGCATCAGCATGGAAGCCAGGGTGGCAGAGGCAGGATAAGCAAGGTGCAGGCAAAGTTGATAGGATCAGAGAGGTGATGGCGGTCCAGCAATACAGTCTGCTGAAAGTATTGGCCCCTATTCTGGCTCTTATGACTCAGTGTTACCCAGATCCCACTGAGTTACTTTGCTCTCTAATGCTCTGCTAGCCATTGCATACCACTGCATAGCACTTTGAAGATTTTGCTTTTACTCTGAGTGAGATGGTAATCCAATGGAGGAATTCAAGCAGTGAGGAAAGTAATATGATTTATTTATTCAAAGAATCACTCTGGCTGCTGTATACAGAAAAGATCTGAAGAGCAGGGGTAGAAGCAGAGATACCAGATAAAAGGTTGTCTCATCAATCCAGACAAGGGATGCTAATAACAAGGACCACCTACTTAGCACTGACACCTGCTAGTCTAGGCATTCCTCCAATGCTTTTCAAGTACTAACTTAGATAATCTTCACAACAGCTGAGGGATGTAGGCACTGATGTTATGCCTATTGTACAGGTGAGGGAACTGAACCATAGAGACTTTAAATAACTGCCCTGTGTCCACATAGGTAATTGGTGAGTTGGTGAGTGGGACAGGGTGGTAACCTTGAAGGTGGTTAAATATGGGATGTATCCCGAAGACAGAGTCAACAGGATTTGCTGATGGAAACATTTTAATATATTCAATATTTCAATAATAGCTCCTATTATTAAGCATTTACAATGTGCAGACCTCAGGGCTAAGCTCCTTATGTAAATTACCTCATGTGACCTTCACAACTACCCTGTAAATTAGCTACTATTATTATTCATGTTTTACAATTTTGGAAATTGATACTTAGAGAATTTGAATGATTTGTTCATAGTCATATAGTTGATAAGTACTTGAGGTCTGTCTGAGCAACTGTACTTTTTTGCCTTTCTTTTTGCCTCTTTATTCATTCCTGTTTTTTCCTCTTTGGGTTCTAATATCAATGTTATATTATTATGTTATAGTATTATCATATTATTCATGTTATATTGTTTATAGCACATATAATACCACATATAAGGTAATACAATATAGAAATATGTGTTATATTTTATATTGTAGTTGTATATGTATATTCCTATATAAATTATCTATGATCTATGAGTATGGACCATATATAATATAAAATATAATATATACAACATATAATACAAAATGTAATGACATGAGATATAAAAATAAAGCATAACATTATCTTGTATAGTTTCTATTTTCTGTTGGCATGTTCAGTCTAAGAGGAGAGTTACCTACATCTGCCTGATTCATCAATTTATCTCCACAACCTCACACATTACCTAGCACATAGTAGGCATACAATAAGATTTAGCAGATGTATAACTATATAATGAATGAATCTAATTCCAGGCACCCTGAATAATTACCCTTGACAATTGAAGGATTGCCCAACCCTGACTCCAGCCTGCTTGATAACTGTCACCACAGGGCCTCCCTTGGAGTCTGGGCAGAGTTGGGACTCATTAGTTACATGGTCCATCCATGAATTCAGTCACAAACATTTCTGAGATAATCCCAGTTCTGCAACTTATGTCCCCAAGGTATCTTGGGCAGGCAAATTCCCCATTTTCATCTTTGGCTGCTCATCTGGACTGGCTATAACTCTGGGCACGAAGTCTTTGGCAAAAGAGGATTCTAAATATCATCATTTTAGACAAAATGAAAACTTCTAAGAGAAGATTGCTTCTGGAAATATTGTGAGTTGGTAATTCATCCTGGGATAAAGGAGCAATTGTCAGTGTCCAGAGCAATGGGTGATGAGGATAGAGATGGCTGTCTGATTGCCTTCAGCTCCTGAATGCCAAGTCTAGGAAACTTGTCAGACCAACATCTATGCTTTGTAATCGCTCTCAGCAGCCTGAAAATACAAAGGTGCTGGAGATCAATTTGTGGTGGTAAAGTGCTCAGCCCCTTTCCGGAAGAGCAGTGCCCCCGAATATCTAACAAGGCAGGGAATCATCCTAAATAGGGATAGAATTGAGTTGGGTGGTTTGAGTCAGCCACAACCTGAATCATAAAACTGAAAAGAGAAGCTGGACAATTTTTATTGATTTGGGGTCAATTTTTTTCTTATTTTATTTGCTGCTCTGAATCTATGTGCTTTGCCCCAAGCAGTTTCATGTCTGGATAATAGAAGCCACTCTGTGTAAGTGGCTAACCTGATGGGCTATCATTTGTACCTGGAAGTCTAGGAGCCATTTGTAACTCCATCCTGCATGTTTATAGTTCTATATATTTCTGAGTTCCATTTGCTCATTCACTAATTCGTTCAATCATTCAACCAGGTTTGATTGTGTTTTCTACCATGTGCATGGAAAAATGCTTGCAATTGCAAAAACATGAGTAAAAAATTTGCCTGCCCTTAAGAAAGCCACCCAGTCTAATAGAATGGGCACTTAAATCAGGATACACAAGTGATGTAATATGTGATATATTATGATAAGGGAATTTCAACATCCGCTAGAGAAAATAGCCACAATTATCTAGGCTTGGTTTAGTGGTGCAAGAAGGCATGTCAGGAGGTACAACTCTAGGTTGATTTCTGCTCTTTTTATTTCAACCACACAGTTTTCAAATAAGTACATCATTGAATATCTTGGGGCTTCCAATTCAAAAATTATGAAATGAGTGAGTTAGACTAGGTTTTAATAGGTTTGCTAGAATCTCTACAAAACTGTCTTCTAAGAGTCTAGGAATTTATTTGCCTGGGATGTATCAGTGTGGCTAAGAGAACTGTCCTTGGTGTCAGACAACTTGGATTCAAATTCTGGCTTCAATCCCCATTTTCTCTATTCCATAGGGAAAGTGTTTAAACACTATGAGTCTAAATATCTGTTTTAATTTTCCTTGGCTGTTGAAAGCAAACAGCATGTGTTGGCCCAAACAATGAGACTTTATTATCTTATGATTTTGAGGCTAGGAAAAGTCCCAATGATTCTTCTTTCTCAAAGACTTGAGTTCTGGAGCTGGCTACCAGTGACCCTTTATTCCTCTATCATATGGTAATGCACACGACAGACTCTTATGACCTGGTCACAGACCTCATCATAGCTAAGCAATGGGATGGCAGCATTGTCCCTGGACAAAAGTGCAGAAGACCTGCCCCCTCCAAGTGCTGGGGTGGTCCTGCTATTTCCAAACACATGGGTAGGCCTACTCTCCTGGCCCAAGAAGAAATCTTTGGTTTAGACCTTGGCTTCCATAGTTCTTCCCTTTAAGTCATTCTTCCTTCAAATTATCACTACTCTGTCCCTTTTAGTGCAAGCTGGCAGTGTTTGTGCTCATACAAATTTTGGAAAACCTTTTAGGCTTTTCCAAACCATCAGACAAGAGAACTTTTCACAGATCCTTCCTGCATAACTGCATTTCTAATCCTGACTTCCACTGAAACAGCTGACTGGATCCTTGTTCAGTTAACCCTCACTTGGAACTCTATTCTCTGGGTACTCTCTGGAATTCTAGGGAGGTCCCTGATGGGGCTGCTTCTGAGCCTAGTCTCAGAGCACTTTAACTGGATATTGGGTATCTGGATAGTGCTCAGAATTTTCCAAACAACTGATTTCCTGTTTCTTTGTGCTTATGAGTTTAGTTTTCAGCATATCTTTTTCCTCTCACACTTTACTATAAACTCTAAGAAGAAACCAGACAGAACTTTCCACACCTGTTTGGAAATCTTCTAAGCTAAATATCCAAGCTCATTGCTTTCAAGTTCTGACTTCCATCTGATATCAGAACTCAATTTCACCAAGTTTTCTGCCACTCTAAAGAAAAAAATGTCTTTCTTCCAGTTTCCTATAATACATTCATTGCTTCCTTCTAAAGCCTTATCATAAGTACCTTGAATACCCATATTTCCATGAATAGTCTCATCAAAAAAATTTAGGCTTTTCTACTAAACACTTAAAATTCTTCTAACCTCTACTCATTATCCAATTCTGAAACCATTTCCACATTTTTTGGCATTTGCAATAGCAGCACTCCACTCTACTGGTACCAAAATCTGTTTGAATTTTCCTTGGTTGCTCAAGTAAATATCATGGAATGTGTTGGTTTAAACAATGTCATATCTGAAAAATGGTGTTAATAGCAGCAACCTATTCATTGGGTGCCAGACAAATAGTATTTAATTATTATTATCTACAGCTGTAGGAAAATATAAGAAACTCCATGAAATCCTATTGGATTTGGAAGAAGAAGCCACTGAAAAGTATTAGCCAAAATTTGGAATCAGATCAGTGATTTCCCATGGAGATACTTTTGCCCCCAGGAGACATCTAGCAATGTCAAGAGACATTTTTGGTTGTCATAATTATGGAAACATGCTACTTATTTAGTGGGTAGAGGCCAGGACTTCTGCTAAATACCCTACTATGCATAGGACATCTCCCCACAACAAAGAATTATATGGCCCAAAAGGAAAATAAAGTTCAGGTTGAATAACCCTAGATAAATTAAAGGCATCTGTTTAGGGTGACAAAAAACATTTTAACTTTGAGGCTTGATTGCTTCAAAGCATAGTTAGTAACTATTTATTCATTGATTCAGAATTTATTTATTCATTTATTTAATAAAAATTGAGCAACTTTTCATGACACTTCCTTGGGCTCTCGGGAGACTGACCCTGCTCTATGTGAAAGAGTGACTCATAGTGTACCCAGGTTAGGAGGCAGATTGATCAGAAAACCTTTGAATAATTTCAAGGGAAAAATGCAGGTGTAGTTGGGGGTCAACAAGTGTTCCATGAAAGATTAGGGAAACTATAAGAAGGTATTACACAGGGACAGGCTGTATCAGAGAATCCTATATTCATCATAATATGGGAAAACTTATGGGACACCTCTGTTACTCAACTACATCTCTGGTCCTATCACTCCTATTCCATTGCTCTTCCATTCATGTGATGGTAAAATTCACGTGTCAACTTGACTAGGTTATGGTACTCAGTTGTTGGTCAAGCAGTCAATGGCCTGATTGCTACTGTGAGGGTGTTTCACAGATTTAAACCATTGGTCAGTTGGTTGTGTCTATAGTTGATTACATCTACAATCAGCAAAGGAGTTTGCCTTCAGCAATGAGAGACTTCTCATTAAGTCAGTTGAAGACCTTAAAAGAACTGATGATTTCAGTTCTTCTTTCAGTCAGAAAGAAGAATTTCTATCTCCACTTCAGAGAGCCAGATTCTCCTGGAGAATTCATTGAAACGTCCTTCAGAAGGCCTTGTGATCTACCTTGCAGAATTTGGACTTGCCATTTCCCATAGTCATGTGAGCCAATTCTTATAAAAAATCTCATAATATTTATATGTATTTATATCCTATTTGTTTTGTTCTTGTGGAGAACTTGACTAATGCAATGCCCTACTTAAAGCTGTAATGAAATTGTTTTCAAGTTCTCCTTGTGTTCTCAGTGTTTTTCTCTTATTGCCCTTCTATTTGTAATGCCCCTTATCACCATTGTCCTTTAAATAAATGCAAAGCACTTTTTAAGACCTCTTTACCATTTTCTGTAGCCACTCTGCAAAAAAAAAAAAAATTAATATATTCATTATATCCTGAATAGACATTGGGCACAGCTCCTTTTGTCCTCTATTGTGCAGTAGAAACTTCCTGCCTATTCTTTACTGTTTTGGAGTCACTTAAGAGTAGATCCCACACTGTACGCAATGTTTGTTTCTCAGCTACCTAACACAGTACCTGGCATGATCTGGGTGCTTTGTAAATGTTGGTTGAGTGGAATTAAAGTTATTGAATCTATTTCTGTTCTATAATTTGGGATTTTCTAACTAGAAAGAACCTTGCTTGTCAGAGAGATCATCTGTGAGAGGAATTAATGGAAATTTCCCTTATCGCTGAGATGATCTCAAAGACCTTTGGGGTGGTGGTTAGGCTCATTTGGTTTGACAGAATAGTTGCAAGCTGCACTTAAGTGATTGTGATAATTAATTCATCTATCCTTGCGTTCGTTTATTGATCAGATATCTATTGACTCCTGTTCTGTGTAAGCACTGGGCTAAGGATGAGGACATGTGATAAATGAAACAGATATGGTATTTGCCCTTAGAGAGAAAGCTTATAGAAATGCATAGGTAATTTGATTCTGTGATGTGGCAATGGATGAAGTGCCAAGAGCAATAAGATGATGGCTTTCCTTCCTGAATCTCTGACCTGTGAACCTGTGTAGCTTTTGGGGACTGATTCGCCTTCAGAGTTTATGCTCTGACAAAGAGTTTACATTCTTCCTGAGGCCTGTTTGTCTCTACCAAACAGAAGAGACATATTTGTACATATTTGTTTTAGTTCCACTTTCACGTGGTGGCTAACTCATCTTTGGAGCATGTACCTTATTTTCTACGTGTCATATGGAGAGGTTGGACCATAAGGTGGTGAAGAGTCTCCCTGCTCTAAAATTCCTGATAATCTAGATTAGCATTGGGATTGCTCTGGTTTATGAGGTGAATACTTGAGACTTAAATTGTATCTCTTTAAAAACAAAATATATCAAAGCAGCAGAAAGAAAAATAAACAACAATGAAGAATACAAATTCTCACTGATTCCTCCAGTAGAACACCCTATGTCAGCTGACTTTTGATTGAATACTTGATATATCCCAGGTACTGATCTCCTTATATCCACATATGAGCTTAAATTCTCAAATCAGCTCTGGAAAATGTTCTTATTCCGGTTTGACAACTGAGCCAACCGAGACTCAAAACATAACTTGCCTTAGATCACTTGGCTACAAGGTATAAGGATTTATACTAGAACCTAAGACTCTGTGCCACTAAAGTCTTTGATCATTGCACATATTTTCTTCAGTCTTTTTGCCTCTGAATTACCCCTAAACTATACCCCATGGCTGTGGAACACCTGCAGAAAGTTGAGGCTTAGTGGTCCTTCCTTAAAACATTAAAATTGCATAACATGTCATGAAATGTTGCCTCTAGAAGGAGGCATTTCATGAAACATTTGCCTCCTTCCATTTGCCTCTTTCCCGTATCTGCAACACTTCTTACTCAGACCTTGTAAACAGCAAACTGAGAAATTTCAGAAAAGCAATGACTTGGTCTGCTAAGCACAAAAACTCAGCCTGGCATGGTTTTACAGATGGATTTAACATCTCTGTGCCCTTCCTGGAAATGGCAAAGAGAAAATGTACACTCAGATTTGTGTGACCACGTTATGGATACATTTAAGGGCCATTCAGAGGCCCTCAAAGTTTTCTGTTTCTTTGTTTGTTTTTTGCCTTAATTTGTAAATATTTGACACTCATAAAGGCAAGACATGGGAACTCCAACCTCTTTGCAAGATTGCTGGAACCCACCTTTATAATTAATAATAAAAAATGAAAACCAAATATCAATGAAACTTGAGTGTCTGAATGTGACTGCTGAATCGGTGACCTCACGGTGGTTGAAAAGAAGGAAGCACCAGTTACATCCAAGTTCATGAAAAGATCCTCATTTTAAGTCTTTGAGACCAAAGTTAAAAAGGAAAAAATCTGGAGGCCTCAGTCCTCTTAGACCCTTGGAATGGCTGGGACCTTATTTCTGAGAATATAACAAGTGGGGTGTTGGCTCTGCCTTCCAAAGCCAGCCTATTCTTGCTTTCCAAGTCTCTGCCCTACATGTTTTCAGTCATGCTTAAAAGTCCTGGAAACTGCAAGGTGGAAAAAGATTTTCCTTTTTTAGAGAAGTAAAGTAACTTTCCCATCTCTTAGAGTACATAACCTTACAGAAATTATTAATCTCTGTAAACTTGGCACTCCTCATCTGTAACATAGGAATATGAAAACCTACCTTGAAGAGTTATTATGAGGATTAAGGGAGATAACCAGCTAATGAATTTTATATTTTAGATGATATTGGAAAGGGCAGAAGTAGCTGAGAGCTTGACCAGCCTCTCTTCATTTTGACACCCACCATTCCAGAACCACTCTGAATACAGTTTGCATGCAAGAGTGTGAATGGCTGGACAGAGGCAAGGACACAAATCAGGCCTTACAAATGTAAGAATTTCCTTCTTCCCTGCTTTTCCTCTCTTGACAGATGAGAATCACTATGGCTAATAGAAACATCTTCTCTTCACTTTTCTCTTCCTTTGTATTATTATTCCCAATAAGCTTCTTATAGATGAACCAAAAAGTCCTACTACAAAAACATTTTTATGGTCATTTTATTCTTTTGCTCTATATGTGTCAATATGAACCTTAAAAGAAACTATTACAGGCACATTCCTTCTTCCTGTAACTTTCTACAAGTGTAAGTGATTCCTGTGAATATGTCTTCTAAGAGGAGCCCATTTAATGGGAAATGGACAGTTCATGCACTACACTCCAGAAAGCACACGGCAATGAGATGCTGGCAGGTGGTACATAGCAAGCATTTAGCTTTGCTGACCTTTTATATCAGCTGTCTCCCTCCCTTCTTCCAAGTATACACCATTTAAGGAAAAGAATCCATTCATTTTAATGAGCCATGCATCTGTGTCAGGCACTGTGCCCAAAACTGAGGATACAGGTGGATTATAACTTCTGCATCCAGACTGGTTGCTCCAAATGTTGGTGAAATGGATAATCATGTACAGAAGCATTCCACTGCTGAATTCCACAGTATTAAATCCTGCATTTGTCACTTCATGGGGTCAGAGATAGACTATCTAGAAGGTGATCCATTAAGAGTAAGAAGAGGGCACACAGCATGTAATATGATGTAGGAGGTAAATGGCTTGAGAAAAATAAACTGAGTATAATGGATATTTGAAGGAAAAGAGTATATTTAGTTGGGAAGTGTGAAGTTTCAAGAGAAAGAAGATTTATAAAGCAGTTTCCATTGAACAATGGATATGCTTTCAAAGGTACAGATGAAAGAAAAATGAAGGAAAGAAGTTTCTGGGGCAGTGAGGAGTAAAAAAGCAGAGACAGATTGGAAAGTCAAGAGAAGAAGGAAGCAAATGGATCCTTGAACACTTATGAAGGAAAATATGGAATAAAGCTGCACAAAAAGATTGGGACCATTTGGGAATATGAGAAAAGAAGAGTTTGGATTTAATTCATTGGGCAGATGATATTTATAGAACTTTCGAGAAGGAAACAGCAGTGATGGGAGGATATTTCAATGATAAAGCCACAACCTGAGCTTGAAATTACAACCCCAACTTCTTGTTGCAATTGTACGGTATTTATTGAAGACATATTTAGTTATAGGTAAATATGAAATGGCATCATATATTTCCAATCACTGATTTAATTGTGCTATGTCAAATTCTCCTTCTTATCTCTGGATGTCAGATTCAGTATTTTATATATCTTTCTGGTCATTTTCAGTGAACATATTGAAATTCCACCTAATCAAATTGAAAACTTTAATATCAAGTCTAATTTAAAACTTTCTTATCCATCACAGCCTGCTAGGTTATAGCTTTAAGTACTGGGTGAAGGGTGAGGATTTGGCTATGATTTTTAATTTCAATTTTCCTTTTCTCTTTCTTCAGATTGGAACAGTTAAGAAGTATAGGGAGGGCTTGGAATTGCCTGATGCATCTGCTTTTATGACAACATTGAGGAAGTATCCAGGTTTGGGTTCAGTTTCTACTTAGTTTGATAGTTTCCATTGAAGCTGGAAATCTTTGTCAATGTTCTGTTCACTGTGTAGATGTTGGATATATTTATTTAAAAGTTGTATTTGGTCTCACCCAGGCCCATCAGTCACTGGAGATCTTTTCTTATTTTATAGGAATGGGGGTCAGTGGATTCTGATGTTCATTGGTGGCAGCAGGGCTTGTTTAATCATCTCCCGGGAAGGCCTGGAGTCTGTCATCTGGCCTCAGACCTGGCAGCACTGTTTAGAATTTGGCCAGGTTAGTGCCTCTTTTGTTCCTCTGTGGATCCCAGTAAGCAATTTTGAAATATCTGGAAAATTCTTGCTTGAAACTCTTTGAAAACCCATAGTGAAAACCCTGAGGATCAAAGCATTCAGGAAGAAAGGTGAGGCAACCAGGATCCTAACCAAGACACACCTCTGGTCTCATGAGGGCACCACTGCTGCCATTTTGGTTGAATTCCTATGTGACAGAGGTAGCCACAATCAAAGCCCTGTCATGCTTTTCTCTGAGGTTCAACTTCCTTTGTAGGTATGTGTGTGTGGGTGGGGGTGTGAAGGTGGGGTCATGTAATTGAGTTCTAGCCAATGGAATTGAGTTCTAGCTGGTGGGCAAAAGTGATGCAAGGCACTTCTAAATCTGCTGCTAAATGATGTGCCAGCAGTAGATCCATCAAAACATTCTGAGATTCCAGAGGATGGCTGAGAGATCAAATGGAAGGAATTTGAGTTTCTCAAGGACTATGTGGAACAAAGTTGTCAACTCAATCCCACTGTCTATAATGCTAGATTGCACTCTCCACTGTCACCCGATCTTAGCAAAAGTAAGTGTAGAATCAGGGCGGGCCACGGTGGCTCAGCAGGCAAGACTGCTTGCCTGCCATGCCAGAGGACCCGGGTTCGATTCCGGGAGCCTGCCCATGTTAAAAAAAAAAAAAAAGTAAGTGTAGAATCAAAATCTGGTGTGTCTAACTGGCTGATACCCCAGTCCTTGCTCTTGTCACCAAAGAGACTGTGAAAGTGACAATTTAGCCTTTTCTTTATTTATTATGAAAAGTGAGCATTGCCTTCTAATAATCTCGTAGAGTGAGATAATGCTCCAAATAGAAGAAGATAATTCTCAAACCAGAAGATAAAAAAAGGTAAATGGCCATTACACAATGCTACTCTATCATTGACTAGCCATGAAAACAGGCAGAAATTTCATCTTACTAAGCCTGATCTTCACCTGAAAAATGGCTAATATGTTAGTAAGCAGGGAGGAACATGGTGGAGGTCTATGAAGATAGGCTTTTTGGTTGATGTTTGTACAATGTTTAGCACATATGTCTGGCAAATAGTAAGCAACCAGTAAGCATTAGCTATCATTACTAGAGTAGCTCAGTGCTAATTCCTCTAGGAACACTATGTGGTTAAAGCTACTTCATTTTGTTGAAAACAACTATGTCCTTAAATTTGTGAAAACTAATGCCCAAAGTGTTAGATGCTACAATAACGTATAAGCATTCGCAGCGATCTAAATAACCTTGGTCAAAGCACTTGGTAAAGCAGCCAGACCACCTAGCTCCAGTGTTCTGTCCTGCTGAGTTTCTAGATCAACTCCAGCTAGTCCAAGTTTTAACCAAAGCCTCTTGCTGTTTGAAAATTTTTGGTTTTTAAATGTTAGAGAAATAGTCATAATAATAATAGCTGGCATGATATTGATCATTTGTTAAGCTCCTTATATATAGTAATTTTTTTGTTGTTGTTACACTATTCTCTGAGGAAGCTATGATTATAGCCTCAGAAAACTGAAGTTCAAGGTGATTGATTTGCTAAGGTCACACAGCCAGTGAGAACTGAAGAGAGAATACAAACCCAGTCTACCTCTCACTCCAAAGGCTACATACTAAAATACTATGTTGTGCTCTGAGCCAAGTTCCTGCTAAGCTTCTTCTTGAGCCAGGAACTAACTGGGATAATATGGTTACTGAGAAGTGGGTGAAGGAAAAGTAAGAAACAGGAAGCAAACTTTCGAATCTAACTTTTTCACCCCACCTCTGTGGCTGACCAGCTGGGTGACATGGGGCAATGCACATCATCTCTCTCAGCCTCTGCCCTGGACTGTAAAGAGATAATAAAAAGATATCTTTGAGAAGATAGGGACATTAAATGAGTTTGTATATGTTAAAGCACTCTGCAAACTGTAATATATGATGTGCTAATATATTATTATTTATTATGAGAGAAAAATAAGAGGAGGATAAATTTAAAAAAACACTGAAAGTTAATTTAATCATTCACATTTAAGATGGACTAGAGACATTACATTTGGGAAAACCTAAGAAATGGAAATTAAACACACCTGAATTTAACTCCTGCCTTTTCATACCTCAAAGTGTAAACTTACCTCAAAGTGTAAACTCACTGAACTTCAGATTTTTTTAAATTAAATGAATTAAACACTTTTCATTTATAGGGAGCCTGAGCTTTTCTTTCTTCCCCTTCTTTTTTCCTTCTATTTGCTCATTCATTCACTCCAACAGCATATCAGAATCTTACTTGTTCTTTTAGAGAAAAGGTGGATAATCAAATGGCAATGTCTGGAACAGTTAGAAGTCCAAGTCCAGGATAGAGTCCAGGACAGAATAATTGGGTAGTGGCCAAGATCGGTTGTCATCATTCACTTAACTGACATGCAAATACATATGTTTGTGCAAGCACACATACATACTTCTCCCTCCCACATACACACACATACACACACACACACACACACATACCTCACAGAGAAAACTTTCCAAGAAAGGTGCCTATTTAAAGCAGTCCAAGTCTGAAAGATTGATGATAGAACAAAACTGGGAAATGTTTGCAGCAAATATGACAAATGTTAATAGCTTTACTAACAGGTTCTGACAAATTGGTTAGCAAACCATGAAAGCACTTGAAAAATATGTGTGCAGCAAAATGTTTACAGGAGCTAATTCGAGGTGGTAGGAATATGGAAAATTATCATTTTTATCCTTTGTAATTATATTTTATATATGCAGAGGTCAGAAATGGGCCATTTGCAAATGAAACATACAAATGACTAATTAACATTTAAGAAACATTTAAAGATATTTTAAGAACATTTTTAAAAGAAACGAAAACATTTTAAGGACATTATCAGGCATCTTAATAAATTTAACCTTACTAGTGAATCAAATAGGTACAAATGAAAACAAGAATAAGGCACCAATTTCTGCTTATTTAGTTGGGAATAGTTTTTCAAAATTAAAATGTTTTTTCTCACTTAAAATTGATAGTTATTACCAACAGCAGATGAGCCTATTGCTACTAGAATATGAAGAAAGGGCAGAGAGGAGGTGGCCAAAATGAGTTTCTATGCCACCTGATGGCCAGTACTTCAAGTGCTGGAATGGACAGGATGTGTTTCTGGTGAGTTGAGAAGGGTTTAAGTCACCTTAAAACACCATCTCCACAAGGGGGACCAACTGACCATACTCAGAGAAGCAGGGACAAATGACAGAAAGGGGAAAGCACGAAATTGTGGCTACAATTGTGCTGTCTAAGTAAGGACATGTTGCTCCTTACACCTTCACTCACTTGATTTGCTTTTGCAGAATGAGAAAAGGAATAGAGAGCAGAGAGGCTAAGAAAAAGATGAGAGAAAGGGAATAGGAGGAGAGGAGGGAGGAGAGAAGAGAGGAGAGAATTAGACCATTGTGCATTGTTATACTGCACAAAATTTGGTAGGTGAATTTGGAGTAAGATGCTACCTCAGTATTTCAAATTCCTCACTCTCGCCCTGTAACAGAATCGTTCATCTATATCCTTTTGTGGTGTGATTCAGAAATCATTGCCACTGGCTGTGATTACCATTCAACCAAATGGTAATACTTTAAGTTGATTGAATATTTATATTTATCTGTAGGTAGATACTCCCATTATATGTATATAGAAGAATGGAAGAGGCAGAGCTTTTAACCTCAGGATTCTATTTCCTACCTCTGACCCTGATCCAGGACTGAAAAGGAAAATGTGCAAGAAAAACTTTTTTTGTTGCTTCTGTCTTATTTCATCAAAACAAATAAAATGAGAATTCGAAAGGAAAGAAATAAAGAAAATGGCATGTTTCTTGGGTACTTAGATGACATAGAGGAATTGAAAGGAAAACATTTGATAATTTAGTTTTTGGCTATTTTTAGTCTTTCAAAGGACAGAACTTGATAACGTTATTGCTTTAGAAGCAAACAAAGGTGTGTCCCTCCCTTGGGCACGTCTGCATTAACCTCTGTAAAATGTACCCTCTCTCCTTCTCTTTAATAAAGCTTACTGCTTATTCCTAAAAATAAATAAATAAACAAACAAACAAAGATTACAAAACAAAGTTAGTAAAATGATCTAGCTTACTGGTGTGAGTGATTCTTCATCAATGTTTTTAGTGTTATTATTGTTATTACTATGTTCTGGCCTGCACCTATACTAATAGAACTTTAGAAAATCCCTTTGAAGAGAACTAGGGACAGTAGAGAATTGGGGACCATTAAGACTTATTTCCTTCTCTTATTTCCATTTTCACAACCTGAGTCCAACTCACATCTCTTCACATGAAAGAAGCAGGGACCTAATTCTTGGTTAGTGTCTATTAAGAACAAGATGCTGCAGTAGAAGATTCAGATCCATGTCTCACTTAGGCCTGCCCAAACCTCAATAAATTGGGGACTATGAAATTATAGTCTAGGTGAATTATTGCCCTGAGATTCAATGTTGCAGAGCAAAATATAATTCAACATAGAAAATCATATGCTTATTCTCCTAGAAGCAGAGAAAGCATTAAAAAACACCCAACAGCAATTCATGTCAAGACAGTCAATAAAAAAACAATTGACTGATATTTTCCTAACATTATATTTTGTTTGTATGTATATATATATATATATAATTGTATCATATATACAATTCAGCCCCAGAGCCAATGCATTCATTAACTACTACTGCAATAATGCTGTATAACAAAGAAATCCCAAACAAAAGTGACTTGCAACAACATAGTTTACTTTTACCCTCCCATCTTCAGGTCAGTTGTGGTTTATTAGGCTCAGCAGTTATCAACTGGGTTTAATTCCCAATACAGATTAAGAACAGATCTAGGTTATATGCTACCTTATTCTGGAACATTCTTGTTTACCTTTGCCATTTTCTCCTCATAGCAGATGGCAGAAGTACAAAATACCAAGTCAAACCGTACAAGTATATTTAAGACCTATGCTTGCATCACATCCACAAACATCCCTTTGCAAAGCTAGTCACAACAGTAAGTCTGTAGTCAGTGAGGTGATCATGTTCGTGGTATATACTCTATTGGGAGGTATTTCTGAATCACACCACAAAAGATACTCTACTAGGAGTTATTTCTGAATCACACCACAAAGGGGTATAGATGAACAGTTCTGTTACAGGGAGAGAGTGAGGAATTTGGAAAACTGAGGTAGCATCTTACTCCATGTGAAAACTCTACACACTTTCCTGCTATTGTCAGAAACAAGAAAAGAGTGACAATTTTCTCCAGCATTATTTAATACTGATGGGATAGTAACCAATATAATTAGACAAGAAAAATAACTTAGAAATGGAGAGGAAGCGGTAAAACTATCTCTATTTGTAGATGATCTGATTACCTATCTGGAAAATCCAAAAGAATAATAAAGGTTTACTACAATTAAAATAAGAATGTGTCAATGTAAGAAGCTGTAAAATTAACATATCAATAGTAATAGCTTTTGCATATACAAACAAAAACAGTATAAGAAATTATGAAGGAGAAGACGTTACTTATAATATTATAAATGAAAACCAAGTACTTGGGTGTAAACTTCACAAAGGATCTCCAAAGCCTTGTGAGGAAGACAATATTATATACCAGAAAGATAAATAAATATAAATATACATATATATGGTATATACTATCACTTTTTTGAGCAACATTTATAAGTTTAATTTTAATAAGTTAACAAAAGTCACTAAGAAAAACCTAAGAAGTAAAACATGAAGCAAGCTGTGGTAAGTGCTAGTAGGCATTAAACATAATATAATGCCTTTGTAACTACCATGGTTTGTCTGTGAATAGAATGAGCAAGCAGGTAAATGGAAAGCCACAGAAAACCCAAACAAGACCTAACTGTTTATGAAGATTCAGTACATAATAAGCATAACTCAAATTCCTGCATAAAGGGAGTTTTTAATATAGGATATTCAAATATGTTATATGGAAACTATATAATGGATCAATTTCTTACATTCTATATTAGAATAAATTCCAAATGCATCAGAGATTTGTAAAAACCAAAAGAAGTTTTCTCAAGTACTAAATAAATATATGGATGGATATCTTTGTAACTTTGGAACAGAGATAATTTTTCTGAATATAAATCGAAATCCAAAAGAATGACAGAAAACACTGATGAATTTCACTAGTCCTCCAGTGTTTTCATGGGAAAACCACTATGATCAAAGTAAAAAGACAGAGACAAACTGACAAAGAACTTTTTAAAACATATCACAAGAAGAGTTATTATTCCTAATATTTAAAGAGCTTCTAAAAAATGAGAAGATAAAGGCCTGTAACCCTAAACAATTGGCTAGAAATAAGGAAAGACACTTCATAAAAATAAAAGAAAATGGCACTTCATATTTCAAAATGATCACCCTTACTTATAATAAATGCAAGTACAATTTCACCAAGATGACTCTTCTCACTTATGAGATTGACAAAAATAGAATATTTGACAACATATTGGTTGGACTATGGATAAGCATGAAGTCTCATACTTTGCTGGTGGGGATGCAAAATGTAACCCCTATGAATGAAAATTTGAAAATATATATTTATTTAGGTTTTGACCAAGTAATCACAAAAAGTAAATGCTGAAGGATATCCACTGCAGTGCTATTTGTACTAGCAAAAGACTGAGACCATCACACATCCATCAGATGGGGATTGGTTTAATAAATAGACAAACAATAGGATATTATAAAATTGTGAAAAGAATGAGGAGTATTTCCACATTCTACTATGAGATCCAGGACATATTGTTAAGAAAAAGGTCAATCTGGAGAAAGGTGCACATAAATACTACGTTTCATCTAAGAAAGGAGTATTTTAAAATCCATTTGTAATCGTTTATTGAAAACAATGGAAGAATGGAAGGATGAACTATAAATTTTAAAAATGAACATTTATCTATGAGGGGGTTAAGGAAGAAGATGGAAGATTAAAAGCTAGACTTCTTTATAACTTAGTCTGTTTTAGATAATTGACCTTGAAAACAGATAGATGTTTTATATTATTTTATCTCAAATAATATTAAAAACAATTCCTAATAATTGAAAGTAAAATATATGCAACATGCATATATAGTAGTAGAAAATCATTAAAGATTTCAATTACAGTGGGTTCATATTCATGAAATTTGTTTAAATTCATTAGTTCATAGTAGATACGGAAAAAGGCAAAAACATTATTTAAAAAATAATTCATTGCTCACATTATAGTTTTTCTATAGAAATATTTCAGCTAATTAAGAATTAGGAGTGACAGACCTAGAATATGACAACTTTGTAACCCCTAATGGATTATGAATCAAAGCAATGATCATCAATGGCTATTAACATCTCAAGGAAGCAAGCAAACATTGCACACTTCATGAGATAATTATATGACACCACCTAGGAAGTAATCTTGGCAAACAATATAATCTGACTCAAACAAGTCTCTAGATCTAATCACCAGTTTACAGAAAATATAAGGGACCATGGAGATGCAATTACCAAAACTGGAAAACCAGATTGTGGGAAATTCTACAATTCAAACAATGTCATTTCCTCAACAAAAAGTGAAAAGATAAAAAAGGAGAGATGGAAATTGAAGCCTATAAGTTAAAATGACTTATGGTACAGATCAAACAATTTCAATGTGTGAATCTTATTTGAATCCTGACTCAAGTAAAATATAACAACGACAAAAAAGTATACCATATGATTTCCGTGACCAAGTCTGCTTTGCTTATTTGTTTTAATTTCCTGTTCACTAAAGGCATTAATTTGAGCCCTGTTGCTATCCAAACAGCCTCCTCTTTCACAAATTAATAGGAAAGGATTTGAGCATCCAAGTCACTCTCAGCAACATAGAGACTGGCATTTTATCTATTTTGTTCACTGCTCTGTCCTCAGCATCTAGAATATTATCTGGACCTTAGTATTCATTTAATACTGTTAAGTGAATGAATGGATTCCTTTTATATTTAGTTAAATATAGAGTTGGAATTTGTCCCCAGGTTTCCTGATTCCCAATCTTGTGTAACTGTCACCTCACCAGTTTAGTAGATGCTGCTGGTGGTCTGTCCTATATGCCCTCAGCCCACCTGAATTGACAGATCAAGGCAGTTTCCAGTACATTTTCAGCTTCCCGTCTCAAGTGCCAATTGTTTTCTTATTCTCCTTTCTTCAATGAGTAAGTAAACACAACTCTGAAGGGCATGGCCAAGAATGTTCCAGGACTAAACATCAACTAATAAGGAAAGTAAGTTGGTGGACAAATGCTCTAGGCTTTCCTCCCACTGGTGGGTCAATTCTGAGATGTGTTTCATGTGGGGTCTCAAAGCATCCTCAGGGGAAATGAACCCAGTTTCCACAAAGGTTATCTGCTCATTAACTCATCTGTTACTGACTTATCTCCTTTTCTTCTGTCACTTTCTCACTTTCTCATTTGTGCTACCTGAGCACAAAATCTTAGCCCCTGGATCTGCTTTGAGGGAAATTTAGTTTAAGACCCCTCTGCCTTCTCCCTGTCACTTATATGATCACAACTCCCTATAGTGGAAGGAACATATCCCCAAAGATATATACATATATATATATATTTAAGCTTCACTACTCTTCGTGGAGTAAATACAACATTCTTAATTTAGAGATGAGGAAACTCTAAGGCTCAGAGGGGTTAACTGATTTACCCAGTGTAACACTGGAAGATATTGTTGGGGCCATCATTTCCATGCAGCTCTGACAAATTACAGATACCACATACTTTCAGCTATAAAGTGGTGTATTTCTGCATTTCTGGGCTAGGGTGGTCAAAAGAGTCTAATTAAATTCTTGATTCAGTAGCTCATTTAAGAATCTCAATTTCATCCAGTTCATTAACAAGCATTTTATTTTTCAGCATTTTAGGGCTCGCATTGAATAAAAGACTTATATCCCATATATCATTGTTTCTCGTCTTTTTGCCATTCTTCTAATGTTATTAAGGAAGCAGAAGGAGGAAATGAAGAAAAAAAAGGAGAAGATAAAATAAGGTATTTTAACAGTTTTGGACCCCAAAGCTATTTTGAAAATAAATAGCATACCAAAGAGATAGTGCTAATCCTTGGTTTGAGACAAGTCTATTATGAGTTTTTCTGTTTGCTTCCCTTATTTTTTTTATTTTGATGTGACCACATTTCATACCACCAGACACATTTTCAAACCTATGCTCATAAACTGGCATTAGCTATATATGCATTTTTGTTGTTGCAGTTTTGGGTTAATACTAAGAACAACTGAAGAAAATATTAACACAGTGTCCAGTGACCCCAGTGAAGGAGATTCAGGAGTGATCAAGGAGGGAAAAGATAAGAGGAGCCTGGAGGGGAATTTCCTCCAGGGAAAGATGGGAAACTCCTGGGGTCCTCTAAATAGTGCAGGGAGGATATGAAGGCTAGAGTTCCAGCCACATTAATGCTTAGTCCCATTTTGTTAGTGATATCCACACTCTTTTGGATTAGAAAGCTGGTGAAGAGGTAATCCAAATGACTACTAGTCATATCCATTTTAAATAAGAAACATGCTTCTTTCACCTAATCCTTTTAATTGGAGTCCCTTTCCTTTTCTCCAAGGGGATTGCTCTGAAACACACCCACCCTTTCCAAGTTTTTTCTTTAGAATCCTCTTCACTCCTAGCAGATGATATGCTATTACACATGCTTTCTACATTAGAGGTGGTTTTTTCCTGCTTGAAACCAAACTTAATGTTGGTTCATTTAAAATTAGAAATGAGATAGAAGTTTCACTAAAGGACCTGGGATATCATCAGAAATCTTCCCTGTGTTTCTACTAAATTTTCACTGGTTTCAAAATTCTCTTGTGAGTATGGGGTTCCTTTTTCAAATGCCTGAGAAGATCTGGAAATCCCCCCACATCCTAAATTCGTTTTTGTAATCAGGGAGAAAGAGGGTCTTTATCTCCTTCAAAGGGTTTATTGCCATGGCTCATTTTGAAATCTCTCATGGAAAAGCAGCAACCAGATTCTAATATCCTATCTTAGCTCATTTCCACACTCTAGGTGTGTCCCATGGGCAGTTCTTTTTAGTAGCAATATTAAGTAATTGTATCTCAGGAAAATTTTCTGGCAGAATTTCTTAATGGAATGTTGCTTCTTTCTGTTAACATCCTGCTGGGGATTGAATCGCATTCCCCACAAAAGACAAGTCTTAACTGTGTTCCTGTGGGTACAAATAGGACCTTTTGAAGATTGTATTATTAAGTTGCGACCAAACTGTATCAGGTGTCTTAATCCATATGAGTGGAGGCCTTATAAAGTCAGGAAATTTAAACAAGCTCAGTCAGAGAAAGCTACAGGGAGAAGCCAGCAGTGAATAGGAGCCAAGACTCAGAGAAGCCAGAGAGGAGAGAGCGATCACCATGTGACAGAGTCTGCCATCACCAGAGCCCTACTGACCCCAGGAGAAAATGTCATCCTGTCAATTTTTGTTGATTTTATGCTTCTGGCTTTCAAAACCATGAATCAATGATGATGTTTAAGCCAACAATTGTGTGGTATTTGTCATAACAACTTTCGAAAACTATGACTATCCCTGTCTTTACAAATTTAAGGCTATTATCCAGGTATTAAGTGTATGGAATAATAGTAAGGCAGTTGTGGCTCCCCCACTTCCCCTAACTGGAATGCCTCATCTCTTCTGAGAATATCTGAAATATGAGAGACTTCTATAGAAGAATTATATTAAGAGACATTGAATAAGCCATTGAAATGGACATAAAACATGCATCTAATCTGTATTTAATTGTATGTACAAATTCCAGGCTCCTTAAAAACGATATTGAAGATGTCCAACACATCAAGAGACTAAAGGCACAAAGGTCTTCTCTGATTACTTCCCCTGGACTCAGTTTTGCATCCCATATCTGTAGCTTCTAGGATTCAAAGCTACTCTTGTTATTTGTCACACATCTTGCAATGTATGCTTGACTCACTGCGTATTTTTTCTTTATTGAATTTTAATTTCCATACAAGAACATGCAAAAATATTAAGGATATAATTCAGTTAATTTTGACAAATACACATGCACACATGTATGCAATGCCCAGAGCAGGATCTAGAACATTTCCAGCACTAAAAAAAGTATCTTTGTGCCCCTTTCTACTCAATTTTTTTAAACCATCAGTCTTCTATAAAAAGAAAAAGAATAAATTTACCTTTGGCTTCCTCTTAATGTCATGTGTTAGTAGACTAACTTTAAGCTTTCACTGGGTTCTCTTTTCTCTCACTTTTTCTCTTTAAAATACCTTTCTTCAGAAACAACTGTATAGCCTCCTCCTGAGCCCTGCAGTTGGCAGAATTCTAAGATGTCCTCCCAGTTTTCCTGCCCCAGGTGTACAAGTCCTGGATAATCCCCTGGACTATGAAGATAATGGATTTTATTCCTACAATTAGGCTACATCATTTGCAATGGTTGACCACAAAATAGAAAATTATCTGGATGGACCTTAACCTATTACGTGAACCCTTTAAAAGTAGAGAGTTTTCTCTGATTGATCACAGAAAAGGAAACCAGAGAAGGATTCTACATGGGGGAGGTTCTTGATTGGTTGATTGGTGAGATGGAAAGGGCCCCATAGAAAGGTCTAATGGCAGCTTCTATGAGCTGAGGGTGACCCAGCTGACAGCCGGTGAGACTGATATGAGGAACTGAGTGCTATCAACAATAGGAATAAGCTTGGAAGGGAATTTTTCCCAAAGCGTCCAGAAGAGAGCTCAGCCTGGCAGACACCTTGATTTTGTCCTCTTAATACCTTGATTGTAGAACCCAGTCATGCTGAATGGGACTTATAACCTATAGAACTGTGCACTAATAAATGACTATTGTTTAAAGCCACCAAGTTTGTGGTGATTTGTTATGCAGTGAAAGAAATCAACACTGCAGTTAGAGTATGAGTATATTATAGTTGTATTATACTCAAGGATCCAGTTAATCTTGATTCTTCATTATCTCTTATTTCCGGACTGAATACAGAGTCATAGAGAGAGGATACTGCAAACTTATGTGGCATAGATAGTGGCTATAACAATAGATAAAGAATTAGGTACATTTCTGCAATCTTCCATAATATAGAAGGCACTGTTCTAAACACTTTGTACATATTTACCTTATCTTATTACCTAGCATGATGCTTGGCTCAGAATAGGAAAATAATAGTTATTGAATCACTTTGACTTCATTAATATAATAACGTATTTTTCAACTCCCAACTTTTTTCTCCAAAATGGTGACAGTCCTGAATAATCAAGAATGTATTGAACCTTTATTTCTGTGAATATTCATCTTGTTTTTATCATATGTTTGCTTTCTTGATTTCTGGAACAACAACTATTTCTGCTTTGCTTGTTGCTGAAAGAACTACAATCCTTATATGGTAAATGAAAAACAATCTCAGAGATATCAGGAGAAAAAGCATTTATGCCACTAGTTAATCTAGAAACCTATAACTTTCGTCATTGGAAAGTTAGATTTCAAAATGAGGCATTTTCTAAGACTAAAATTTTCTCAAGAAAATCTCAAGTAATACTACACTTTCATATGCATGGTTTCATTTGATGGGCTGTGAGATGTTGAAATTATGACCAACATTTTACAGAAATAATGCACTAAGAAGTGAAGCAGTTTGCCCAAGTTCCCACAGCTGGAAAGTGAGAAACTTATGGAAGAACTTAAAGGGGACCCAGAGTTCTTTCTGGGATATAGGGTTGCCATTAGCTTGTCAAAGCTATTTCTTTTTTCCCATTGACTCTAGATGATATATTTATTAAAACTCAATACAAATCAAGGACACAAAATTTAAAATATCCAAACCTAAGTCTAGGACACTCTTATGGGACTCTGAGGATAGAAGACATATCCATCTATGAAGAATAAAATATAGGATAAAGAATAAATATTAACCTCTAATTTTGAGTTTCACACTTTTTAAAAATATCTTTTAAATTGAGAGTTTAGGAAAAGAAAAAAGACATGAAGCTACTAATTAAACTCTTGATATTACTCCCATCACAGTGGGAATTTTATTTTTTAACCATCCTAAAAATGTATGGAACATAAGTGAGGTAATTGAATATTTAGGATGATTACTCATTTGCTTATTCAACAAAAATATATCATTAACCAACTAAAGGTAAGGCATTGTTCTGGGTGATAAAATTGGAAAGGAAAGGATGAGGCTCTTTAAAGATGAATAAAACCATTATTAATAATGGTTAATTTTTTTTTTTTTTTTTTTTTTTTGCATAGGCAGGCACCGGGAAACCTGGTCTCTGACATGGCAGGTGAGAACTCTGACACTGAGCCACCATGGTCCACCCAGTTAACATTTATTTAATACTTACTGTATACCTGCCTCAGTTTTAATTGTCTATATTCATTAACTCATTTAATCCTTGCAAGAGTCTTATGAGATAGATGTTATAATATGCTCATTTTTTTTACATAAAAAGGGATTCAGAGAGGTTATAGGGCTTTCTAAAATTCATTCTCTACCTACAATCATTGAGCAGTAATACTTAGCACACAATGGAAGCTTGAGTACATTATTCAATTTTAGTTAAGTTTGGCTGGAATTAACTCATAAAGAGGGTTAATTTACTAATATAACAGAGTTATCCTCAATTTTCATTTTTTCTCTTTAATAACATGAAACAAGTGGCTGACAATTACCAAATTCTATGCTCTCTCTTGTTCTCCCCTTGTCCTTTCCACTCCATTTTTCATGATTTTCTCTTCATTATTTCAAAACAAAGAACTATTTTTCAGTTATTTCTATAGAATTTATAAATGTTTGGAGTTGAGATGTCTGGTCCATTTCAGAACCTATCTTGAGTTCTGATTATACCACAAATGCAAAGCTGTATTTATGGCTTGTGCTCAGGCCAAGATACTTGGGGAGCAAATGGCAACTCTCAAGAGCTTCTATGCCCTGTGGTTCTTAGGATTTTCCACAGTTCACAGAAAGCTGGAGATGGGATTGCTTGGTGGAGGCAGCTGTTTTAATTATTGGGGGATTTGCATTAATGACATGACCATCCAGCTGTTGAGAAAAAGTACACTCTTCAATGTTCCTGTTCATTGCGCTTAGATCAGCTCTAGAACTAAGCCCCTCATTCCCAGAGTGCCACATTACACATGCACCACACTCCCACCATCATACTGTTGCTTGGCAACAGCAGTACTTGTTCCACTTGCAAAATGGGAAAGAGACAAATGAACAACCAGGAAAACCCCCAGCCTTGTAATTTCTCATACCATTTGTAGAAAGGCACAAAGTGAATGTTCAGCCTTAATGCTATCTCTAAATTGCTGCCTGAAGATATTTTTGTTGTAAGAAAGGGATCATTAGTATCCATCATACTTAAAATCAGGGGGTCCTTTTAGTTCTCAAAGATATAATGGTTCAGGTACTGATCTGTGCTTATAAACCTTATTATACTGCTAGCTACTAGAGGGATACTAGTGAGAAATGATCTGGTAGTTAAGGTGCAAGTAAATTGATGTAGAGAAATCAATCACTCAACCTACCTTTATTAGGACTTATTAGGAGTACTAATAGATATCATTTAATGAGTACTTTCTCTACGTGTGCAACATCATGTTAAATGCTCTATATATCACTTTGCTTAGTGCTTGTGACACTTTTGTGACATAGGATCTATTATTCTTGCCTTGGAGATAAGAAAATTGCTGTTGAAAAAGGCTAAATAAATTTTTCAGTGCCATGCAGAGTGTCAGATTTGAACCTAGGGCTGTTTTACTTCGAAGTCTCTTAACCTCTAAGATCATTTGTCTACTACTTGCTACTCACCAAACCCTGTGGCAGACTCTAAGATGCTTTACAGTATCAGCAGTTGTACAACTTCTAATCATGCATTGACTATATGGCAGCATAAAGATGACAGATGAAGCTTGTCTGTCTGTCTAGTTCTCTCCTTAATTCCTTTATTCTTACTTTGATGGCTTGGAAGACAGGTAGACCTGAGTTCAAATATTTTCTCTGCCACTTAAATATGTATGTGAATGTTGTTGAATTGAGTTGTCTTATCCATAATTATCAGCCTATAATTATCACATCAGTCATATTTGTCATGAGCTATGAAAGTTCTGAGAGTTTTTCTTTTGTGAGCTGTCTTAGCTTACAGGCTGCTATAACAAATGCCATACAGTTGATTGTCTTAAACAGCAAGCATTTATTTGCTCATGGTTTTGGAGACTAGAAGTCCAAAATCAAGATACTGACAAGGCAATGTTTCCCACAAGTCTGAAGCATTTGCATGCTGGCTTACTGTAATCCTAAGTATCATTTGGCTTGCATGTCTGCTTCCTGTGTGATGGAGAGCTTTCTTTCTTTGTGTCTGCTTTTCTGGTTTCCCTTAACTTATCGCTTCTGGCTCCTCCCTGTGGTTTTCTCTAACTCTTTGTAAGCCCTTCGGTAATATGGATTAAGGCCCACTCTGATTTGGTTGGGCCACATCCTAACTAAAAAGAACATCATCAAAAGTCTTATATATATGTGAGTTCATACCTGCAGGAATGTGGATTAAGACTGAGAGCATGTTTTATTGCCATACATAATTCAACCTACCACACAAACTAACAAGTTAAATTGTCACACATAGATC
This sequence comes from Myrmecophaga tridactyla, assembly GCA_004026745.1. Classification (NCBI taxonomy): domain Eukaryota; kingdom Metazoa; phylum Chordata; class Mammalia; order Pilosa; family Myrmecophagidae; genus Myrmecophaga; species Myrmecophaga tridactyla. The sequence continues at coordinate 16,445 of PVIY010001431.1, read as the reverse complement.
CTGACAGAAGACATGAGAACCCTAGGTCAGAGGCAAAGGGCTTTACTACCCCCAGCACAGCAGGGGACATGACCTTCATGTTCACATTGGTTTCCCTTGTTCCCACATTCCCAGGGTGAGGCAGAGTGGCCCAGATGGACACTGTGAACTATGCAGGCCTGTGTTATAGCTGAGGAACCCCAAGCTTAGGAAATCCCAATCTTCTAAAGGGACTCTTAGCAAACCTGTCCAACATTGACCCCAGAGAGAGACATTATCTTCATTATGCTGTCTGGAAAAAATTTTCTCTGTTCTAGAGGAAGGCAATGTAGTTATCTTCAAAGGCTGTTTGTGATGCTGTTTTCTGGATAGTACAGAAAAGCCCAGACTTTTGTGGAAATGTGAGAGAATCATGAAGAATCGCCTGCCAACAATACTATCAAATCATCTCAAAATGTTTTATGAGAAAATTACTTGCATAGAGTCTGCCACAGAGAAGAAAATTAACAATATTTTTTGAATGAATATAAATGAACAATTGACTGATGTTCAAATCAATGGAAGGAGGAACATAGTAACACACAGGAAAAGCATGCATTTGAGATTCAGAATTATCTCTCTTTCCTATTTGACTCTACAGTTACTAGTTGTGGTCTCTTGGACATGTTACATAACTTCTATGAATCCCATACCTCTCATCTGGAGAATATAAAAACCTTTCAGAGTTATGGTGGTAATTACATTAGACTGTGTATATGCATATGCATAAGTATATATATGCATGTACAGAGACATACACATATGCATATTAGCTGTCACATAATAGGAAGACAACACATTATTATTGACCCTTATTTGAATGTAATAGGAATAAATTTCATTAAACTTAAACAGATGAAAGGGGAAACCACATGAATGGTCATTAAACCTAAGTGCAAAAATGCTTCCAGGCATTTCCAGGAAGAATTGGAAATTATTACTATTTATTATTTAAAATTTGTTTTATTTTTATGTGTCAAATTCCTTCTTTTCTCTCTTTCTATAGATTTTCTTTATCTGTTCCTAGTACATATGTTGAACATGTTGCCACAACACCACATCAGAGATTTTATATTTTTAGCCTGGAAAAATAGAGACATTTTAGTTCCATTTTCAATTTCTTGAGGAAGAAATAGTGGTTGGTTCATCAGGTTAAACATTCACCTGTATCAGTTTATTATAGCCTGGTAGTGGTAGTATTTCATACATAGGAAACAGCTCCATGAACTGACTCTTGTAGGTGGGGGATGAGAACAGGGAGAGCAGGGTGGTTAGTGGCAAGAATATTCTGGAGAAGACAGGTAGGGGGTAAACACAACCGAGTCTTATTATTATAGCATGATTTGAGTTAGGTTTCTATCAGTCACAAATTAAAGAGTCCTGATGAATATACAAAATTAGCAGAGAGCAAAGTGTTGGCAAATGTATGAGGGCTGTGGAGTCATATCTTAGAAAGAGGGAACTATTTGTGTAGTGGCATTGCTAGAAGGAGAGCAGGAATGAACACTTTTTCCAAGAACAGTGGCTTTTCATATATTAAAACAAGTTTTACAAGTAATGAAAGCATGAACATTTTTGTATGTTCTCTACCACTGATGGTAGAACTGAGTCTGTGGAGAGGGCAGGTGATAAGGAAGGGGAACATGGGGCACGGGTAGAGGAAAGTGAATGGAGAAAGTGGAGAAGTGGGGTGGAGAAGGATGTAGAAGAAAGAAGGGACCAGATCATGCACATACCTGTAAATCAGGTTTCAACTTGATCTAAGTGCAATTTAGAAACCCATCAAAGACAAAGTGACATTATCAAGATGTTGGCTAAGACATCTCTGGGAACATTTCTCCTTGAGACAGCTAAATAAAAAGGCAGATTCAACTTATTTGGAACACCAGGATAAAAGAGACTGGGTAAAGACTTCAGACACATTGAATCAAAATCAAAATAAAAACCCTTCAAAGAAAAAAGAGGTAAGAGAATGGTACATACTGGATAGTCCAGATCCCTCCCCCATGCTCAGTCTCTAAGATACATACAGGGTAGCACACCAGCCTGGACTGCACCCCCTTGGTCACTGACCACAAAGCAACCCACAACAGTGACTTAGAGTCCCAAGAACATTCAGACATGGGAACTCAAGGCCACATGGTTCAAAGGCAATGCCATAGCAGTCAATGTCTGTGAATGCAAAGAGGTCCCGTGGAAATCAATGTGACCTGTAGCAGAACTATTGGAAAACTGCACAAACTCGCAGCCTAATCTGTAATTGCCAGTGTGAGTACATGAAAAAAAATGCATATTTTTAAACATTGATCATGTCTGGTTCTGTGGGTTGATACTTGCTAATGTGGAACAGAAAATACACCATATGAAAAGGGGAAACTGATTTGCTGTAAGGCAGAGCAGACTCAGGGTTGAAAGCTGGAGTAAAAATGCATCCAGAGTATGGGAGAGAAGTTGAGAAATCATAGCTGCTGGGGAAAAAAATTTGTAGAAAAACACAAAGAACAGCCCAGGGCTCCTACAGGGGAAAACAGAAGAAAGGAAACCCTCTCCTGGAGGAGATACATATATACATACACACATAATAGAGTAATTTTAAACATTAGTGTGCACGCTCAGGGTGACAGGTGCAGAAAGACCTGATAAAAATCTGAACCTTTAAATGTGGGCTGTTCTTAAGTTTTGGTATGTATTTTCAGTGTAAAGCACTGAAGTAAAGTCTTAACACACAGCCAATCTATTCTAAAATCCTTGGCAAGAGGGAGAAACTAACTTCCATAATTAGGACCCCCAAAAAACCAAATGCCCAGACATCAAAAAAAGATCACAAAAAACACAAAGAAATAGAAAGAGATGCCTCAGTTATGGGAACACATTAAAACTTCAGAGGACCCAGACAGTGGAGCAAGTAATCAAAGACATTCAGTCAAATCTCCCAAATCAGTTCAAAGAGCTAAAGGAAAATATGGGTAGAAATAAATTAAATTTGGATGTAGGTCTAATGGATATAAGGAAGACAATGTGTGAATACAAAATAGAATTTAAAAATTTTAAAAGGCTCATAACAGAACTTGTGGGGCTGTAGATGGAGATTAAAAATAAGCTACAAACATTCAAAAGCAGGTTTGAAGAAACAGAAGAGATGATCAGCAAACTAGAAGACATGACAATAGAAATCATATGTTTAGAAGAATGGATAGATTGAAGAATGAAAAAATAGTGAGCAGAACTTACAACATGAAACATATCAACATGTGCATTATGGGTGTCCCATAAAGAGGAGAGAAGGGAAAAGGGTCAAAAAGATTAAGAGGAAATAATGGCCCTGAATTTCCTAAATCTGATGAAAGACATGAGTATGTATAAGCAAGAAGTACAATGAACTTCAAACAAGATAAACCCTAATAGACCTATTCCAAGGTACATACTAATCAAAACACTGAATATGAAAGATAGTGAATTCTGAAGACAGAAAGAAAAAAGTGATTTGTCACATACCAGGGATATTCAGTAAGAGTAACTGCAGATTTCTTATCTGAAACTAGGAGTCAAGTAAAAAATGGTATGGCATGTGTAAGGTACTGAAAGAGAAAAACTGCCAGACAAAAATGATTTATTCAGAAAAATTTTCCTCATAAATAAGGGAGAGTTTAAGACATTCATGTATAAACAAAAACTGTGAAAGTCTGTCACCCAGAGACTTACCCTCCAAGAAATGCAAAAAGGAGTCATGTTGAAAGGAAAGAACAGGTGGTAGTAGCTTGGAACAGTATAAAGAGGTGAAGGTCTCCAATAAAGGTAATTACATGAGTAAATGCAAAACCCAATATTATAGTATCCTCAGTATGTAACTCTACTCCTTATTTCCTATAAGATTTAGAATACAATTATATAAGAAATAATCATATTTCCAAGTTATGGACACACAAAACATAGAGCAGTAATATGAGAGAGAAACAATGTAAAGAGGGAAAAAGGAGGAACACAAGAGCAGAGACTGTGTATGTTATTGAAATTATTATTGTACCTTATCAAACTAGTAGCATACAAACTTGGATTTTTAAATATAAACCCTAGTGTAACTACAAATGAAGTAGTTAAATTATATAGAGAAGCAGATAAAAAGGAAAAGACCAATCAGTTTTATCACAAAAGATCAATGCAAACAAAATGATGCTGCAATAAAGGAAAAAAGGTGCAAAAGCAGATAAGAAATTTAGGAAAAAAGTGAGAAAATGGTTGAAGCAAGTCCTTCCTTATCTGTAGTAACACTGAACTTAAAAGGATTAAACTCCCCAATCAAAAGACATGGATGGGAAGAATGGATAAAAAAAGCACAACCCAGAGTTTGTATCCTATCTGGGTAGCATGAGAGTTAGTCTGAATCTGCAATTATCTCAAAATAAAAGTTTAATAAAAAGAGAAAGAAAAGAGGTAACACAAAAAATACACATTCCAACAGTAGATTATTTACAAGCAACTCAATATTCCAGGGGGTACAAGGATAGTTCAGTGGTAGAATTCTTGCCTACCATGCAGGAGGCTGAAGTTCAATTCCCAGTCCATATGCTTCCCCAAAAACAAACAAGAAGCAAACAACAAACAAACAAAAATTCAACAAATGGTGCTGCAATAATGAGACACTCACATGGAAAAATAATAAAATGTGGCCCTGCCATACAGCATACAAAATATATATACATTCCATGCAAATAGTAACCAAAATGTAGTTGTGGTAGGTATAATAATATTGGACAAAATAGATTTTAGTCAAAAACTGTTATGAAAGACAAAGAAGGATATTATATAATAATAAAAGGATTAATCAACCAAGAAGAAATAGCAATCCTAAAGAGGCACCTAACCACAGTGCCCCAAAATACACGAGGAAAATACTGATAAAACTGAAGGGATCAATAATAATTGAATACTTTAATAAATGATTTCCATCTCAATTCATTCTTTGAAGTGAGCATCACCCTGACACCAAAGCCAGGCAAAGATATCAAAAGAAAAGAAAATTTTAGTCCAATATCTTTGTGGACATAGATGCAAAATTCCTCAACAAAATATTAACAGAGCAAATCCAACAGCACATTAAAAGAATCACACACCATGATCAAGTGGGATTAATCTCAGGCATGGAAAGGTGGTTCAACATAAGAAAATCAATTAATGTAGTACATTGCATTAATGAAACAAAGGGAAAAACAACACATGACCATCTAAACTGACACAAGAAAACGTGACAAAATTAAGAGCGTCTTGTTGATAAACACACTCAGAAAACTAGGAAGAGAAAGAAATATCATTTATATGATAAAAGGCATACATGAAAAATTCACAGCTAACAAAATATTCAATGGTAAAAGACTGAAATTTGTTCCCTAAGATCAGGACAAAGACAAGGATGCCCACTGCCACCATCGTTATTCAACATTATACTGAGAGTTCTACCCAGAGTAATTAGACAAGAAGTAATAGAAGACATCCAAATAGGAATGAAAGGTGTTAAACTCTCTCTATTTGCAGATGACATAATCTTGTACATGCAGAATCCTGAAAAATCCACCACAAAGCTGTGGGACTAATAATAAATGAATTCAGCAAAGCAATAGGATATAAGATTAACACCCTAAAATCAGTGTGTTTCTATACACTGGTAATGAACAATCTGGAGAGGAAATCAAGAAAAAGATCATTTACAACTAATGGCATCAAACTGCTATGAATAAGTAGAACCAAGGATGTAAAGGACTTATACATACATGGAAAACAAAAAAACATTACTGAAAGAAATTAAAGAAAGACCTAAATAAATGTAAGGCTTTCCTGTGTTCATGGATTAGAATACTAAATGTTGTTAAGATGTCAATTCTACCCAAAGCAACATACAAATTTAAGGAAATTCCTATTAAAATTCCAATAGTCTTCTTCATGGAAATGGAAAAGCAAACCATCAAATTCATATAGAAGTATAAGTATCTATGAGTAGACAAACATCTTGAAAAAGAACAAAATTGGATGACTCACACTTCCCAATTATAAATCTTATTATAAAGCTATAGTAATCAAACAATGTAGCACTTGCAGAAGGACAGGTATGTCAAGCAATTAAATAAAATTGGGAGTTCAGAAATAAACCCTCATAATTTTGGCCAACTTATCTTTGAAAAGTTGCCAAGTCCACTCAGTGAAGAAAGAATACATCCTCAATGAACAGTGCTGGGAGAACTGGATAGTTACATGCAAAAAGATGAAGCTGGATCCATACCTCACACCATATTCAAAATCCACTCAAAATGGATCAAAGACCTAAATATAAGAACTAAAACTGCAAAACTCCTAGAAGGAAACATAAGGAAACATCTTCAAGACATTGTATTGGATAGTGGTTTCTTAGACTTTACACTGAAAGCATGAGCAACAAAAGGAAAGATAGATAAATGGTCCTTTGTCAAAATTCAAACTTTGTACATGGAAGAACTTTATCAAAAAAGTAAAAACATCCCAACTGTCCATCAACAGATGAATGGGTGAACAAAATGTGGTATAAACATACAATGGAATTTTGATTGGCCATAAAAAAGAGTGAGATTCTAATGCTTGCTACAACATGGATGAACCTTTGAAGACATAGTGTTGCATGAACTAAGCCAAATACAAATGTACAAATACTGTAAGATCTCACCTATATGAAATAACCAGAATATACACATTTACAAAGCCAGAAACTAGAATACAAGTCACCAGGGGTCTTATGGGGAGGGGAATGAGGATATAATGCTTACTAAGTACAGAGATTATGCTTGGGGTAAGAGAAATCTTTTGGAAATGGATGTTGGTGATGGAGGCACAATTTTGAGTATGTAATTAACACTAATGAATGGTATATTTGAAGAGGGATGAAAAGGGAAATTTTAGGTTGTACATAAGTTACTACACTCAAAAAACCTCATAGAACGATACAATACAAATATTGAACCCTAATGTAAACCATGGGCTAAAGTTAATAGCATAATTATAGTAATATTGTTTCATCTATTGTAACAGAAATATCACTGTCATGCAAAGTATTAGTAATAGGAAAATTCTGTATGTGAGGGGGATATGTGAGAACTCTGCTGCTGGCATGATTTTTCTATAAACCTATAATTGCTCTAATAAATTAAAAAAAAAACAAGCTGGCAAGTATAACAATCAAAGGAAAATAAGAGAAACAATTGAAAGGCTTTAAGCAAGGTAGTTGTTCAAAGTTTGCAAGCTGCCTGAATGCAATATACCAGGAACAGAATGGCTTTTAAAAAGGGGGAATTTATTAAGTTTCAAGTTTCAGTTCTAAGGCTGTGAAAATGTCCAAATTATGGCACCAACAAGAGGTTACCTTCATTCAAGAAAGGCCCATGAAAATTAGGGTTTCTCTCTCATCTGGAAGGGCAGATGATAAAGTCTGCTAGCTTTTTCTCCTGGCTTCTTGTTTCATGAAGTTCCCCCAGAGGTGTTTTCCTTCTTCATTTCCAAATGTCCCTGGCTGTATGGGCTCTGTTGGTTCTGGTGACTCTCAGCTTTTTCCAAAATGGTTCCCTCTTATAGGGTTCCAGTGAGCAATTCCACCTTGAATGGGTAGAGACATATCTCCATGGAAACGATCTAATCAAAGGTTACCACCCACATTTGGGTGGGTCACATCTCCATAGGATCAAAATAAAAAAGATTCCACCCAGCAATATTGAATGAGGATTAAAGGACATGGCTTTTGGGGGGTTCATAATAGCTTCAAACCAGAACAGTAGTGGACATCAGGACATATAAAGCATATTGAGTAAGCAAGTGGAGAACAAAGAGCCTTCAAAATGTAGGATGAGGCTTGATAAGAACTATGAACACAACACCAAAATTTAAAGCATTGATTTGAATTTCATGTCTGTTGCTTTGTAACCGTAAACTACCTCTAAGAATTCAAACTTGGGGTAGATTTAGAACTGAAGCAAACAGTATAAGTAAGCCAATGTTAAACTCTAATCCTAGAGAACCATCTTGGTTACCTTTGGTTTTGCCTTTTGAGCTTCTAATATCTTGAGACCTGAAAGGATGACAATGATGACTTTCCGAATGGTCATTTATTATGTCTAGCATCCTAATGGGCTGTTTTATGCTGTTCTGTAGGCTTCCTGTATTTTCATACCATTGTGAAAAGACATTCTGAGAGTTCTCCCTGGGTGGGACTACCCATCAGTGGGAACTTGTTTGGAGGATGCTGCTAGCTTCCTTGTGCTGGTCTGGGTTTGCTGTTATGTCAACAGAATGCAATGAAATTAAATGCAAAAGCTTGGTCCACAGATCACATGGCTTTCATTTTCTAGAATGCAGATTTCCACAACATAAATATTTTGCTTCAAAATCACATAGAAATTTACATGGTGAGCTGAGAGTGGGCCAGTGGAGACTGGATAACAGTTAAATTGTGTAAAAGGCTCACCATCACTGTCTCACAACCCAAAGGAGTGCTGCAAATTTCCAGGTCTATTCAAAGCTTTCTGGAATATACAAAGTTCTAGGAAAGTTCACATGAGGCTCAATTAATCTCTAATAGTTTTAGAAGCAAACAAAATAAATAAAAATAAAAATAAATTAATTAAACACAATAAAATAATGTAAAATAGAAAATATTTTCTCTTGAGACAGCATAATTATCAGGAAAATTCATTGGATAGTAGAATGAAGCTATCTGTATGCTAAACTAGATCATGGAGTAGCCTCATAACATTCATCCCTCTGTACTCCAGAGTTTCCTCATTTGTCAGCATGCAGACAGAATATCTGGCCTAAACCTTCATAGGATTGATCCAGATAACTAAACAAAGCTTTGACATATGATGGATTTGTTATTTTCCATTTTAAGTCATTCAAGTAATTTATATGTACTTACCTCTATAATCAAGATGTTAATACCTTGTGTTGGTTCCCTTTATACACAGAGAGAAATGTCAGACATACAGTAAACAAAGGCTCAATAAATGTTAGCTATGACTATAAACATCTTTCCATTATAAATGAGGAAATAAATTTAGAGAATTTAAGATGTGTTTTAAGTTCTCATAAAATAGAAAAGTTAGAATTTAATTTCAGATCAATCTGAGGCCTTTTCTCTTAAACATTGTGCAAACTATCACCTTCCAAATATGACTAGGGTGGCCTAGAGGATGACCTCTCGAGGGCCTGCTTGTCTTAGTAAGTAATGGGTATGTAAGGGACTTCCTCTGTCAATTCCAGCCCATATTGGTCTCCTTCAGACGTTTATTTATATTGTATTCATCAAGTGAATGAATAAAAATAGAAAACATGCAGGTGACATTAATTAATAACAGTTATAGATTCAGTTAAGAGGCATAAAGGTGAGAATAATTTATTTGCCAGCTAAAGGAAAAAAGCAGTCTGAACACTAGCATAGGTTTCCATGCATGGGCGATAGAATTGAAACTGCTGATTACCTAGTGCATAGTTCATTTACCCAAAATGTCTAGGCAGCCATTTGGATCAAATGTATAGAAAACGCAAAGCGGGCCTCTAATCTTATGGCAATAATTATTCATGAGGCACATGGAAAGGGCAATTCTTGAAGTCAATTTTGATCTGTGCTGAGCAATGAGGAAAATGTAATAAGTTCAAGTTCAGGGGATCTTTTGTCAAAAAACAAAAAACAAATTCTCCTTTTTAATTAGCCTAACTTCTTTATGAACTCCAACTACATTACTCTTAGCAGGATGGTTTAGTGCTAAGAACATCTAGGTAGCACAGAGGTATATCTAGATTTTACACTTAATTCTCTAAGTTGTGTGACCTTGGATAAATCACGTCTTCTCTGTGCATATACATTGCATTTGCATACAATGAAGTGGTAGCCCATGACAAACTCTGGAATCTGTCCTGTATCTACTTGTTGAAGGGTCCTTTAGGAACTATTGCTTTTTTAAATCTTTGTTTTGTATATACAATATATTATACAATGAAAAAGTTTAAAAATCATTACAAAAATGAAGTGACTGGAGTTGAATAGAGGATTTCAATCTCCTCCCCCCCGCCCTGAGATGATGCATTTCTCAAGATTTTTGGTTTTTAAATAAATGATACTGACTAATGTAAAATTAATTGATTCTCCATCTTTATTTATCAGATACATAAAACTGCCTATTGGGATTTCTAGCGACAGTGAAAAAACCCACGTTATTGCATTGATTAGTCTAGGCAAGTGCAGAGCAACTTCATGTTTAGAAAGACCATGAGTGCTTGGATGCATAAGCAGAAAAATTCACTCCCCCACCATGTCCTATGGAGCTCTGCATGGGATGGCTCTGCCTACCTCATCTGCTGGCACTCCACCTTCACCCGCTGGCCCCTAACAACACTGAATTCCTTTCATTTCTTTAGTCTTCAAGCTCTTTTCTGTCTTGTGACTTCATTTACATTGTTTTCTTGGCTTAGAAAGCTTTTCTCCCACTTTGATTTATATGCCACCTTCTCAGAGAAGCTGTCTATGGCCATGTTCTCCAAGTCGATCTTCTCTTGCTAATTCCTATCACAGAATCTAGCTTTTCTTCTTCATTATCTTTGTTAAAGTTTGTATCTCTGGATTCATTGTTAAATTGCTCTTTGGTGTCTGTCTTCCCCATTTGTTTAAAAACTCCTGTAGGATAGCAGCAGGCCTGTTTTATTAACCAATCTATACTTTCACAGTGCCTGAAACAGAGCTGACAGTTAATAACTATTTGTTGTTGCATAGATAAAGACTTAAATGGGAAAAGACTTTGTAAAATATGGAAAATAGTTTGAATGTCTCCTTTACTCATTATAATAATATCTAAAAATCTGAGGAAGCCATAGAATTATTTGTCCCTAGAGTCCATTCCACCTTTCATAATTTAAAACTGGACTCCTCAACACTGGTGATATTGATATTTTGAATCAGGTAATTCTTTGCCATGGGGTTTAGCCCTTGCATTGCAGGAGATTTAGCAGCGCACACTAGATGACAATAGCAACACCTTTTCCCCAGTTGTGACAATCAAAAATGCCTCCGGTCTGAGTCTAATCTCCATCGGGGGAGGGGGAGGCAAAATTGCATCTGGTTGAGAACCACTAATCTGAAATGACAAGGTAAACCAGGGGAAAGTTAAATCTTCACATCTTGCAAGGTACACTGATTTTGAAAGCTGAGACGATGTCTCTTGGCCTAATCATGAGCATATTTCATTAATGGAACTTTTTATAATAATTGATTTTGGAATGTTCCTTATCTTGCCATGGGGGTTTATCAGCCAAGAATTTTAATAGCACCAACAAGAATGTTCTTTAGCAGATTTAAGGAAGAAAAGGCATGACTAAAAGGCTATTAGGGAATGATGGAATTGCCAGGAAGGTTGGAGTAGAAAGTGAAGAAAATGGCCCAGAACAAGCAAGGCTGATCTGCCTGAAGCCCAGCCAAAATCATGCCTCAGAATGTGTCTGGCTGGGCATCGTTGCTATCGTCTGTGAATCCTGGATGTCCCAGCTCACGTCCCTCCTGTGGTCATCATGAGTACTGCTACTGTGACTTATGGGCATTGTTGTTATTACTGTTGTTGTCCCCAGAATGCATACTCTGAGGCCCCAGCTTCTTCGCGGTCCTTCATCCCAATTTAAGACATTTGTTATGCTGGACCAGGACATGTGTGAAGTTGCAAGGTGCAAGAAAGGCTGGGAAGGAATATATCTGGCCCTTTGGGTTCTAAGGTAGGAAGCAGGCTCTGCCATTCACCATGACCAGATGGTGGGGAGTTCACTAAGCATAGGAAAGGGGTTCAGATTATGGAAAGCCTCAAAGCAACTAATAAGCACTAATCAAGAGAAAAAATATTGCGACAATCAAAAAGGCTCAAAATGGAATGGGACAAGTTACAAATCCCTCTCATCTCTTAAAGGACCAAGCATTTGATGTGATATGGTATATTTATCCCTTTTCCCAAAGAGACATTGGGCAGTTTTTCATCTGGAAGTAACACTCCACAAGCTTAGCTTCATTGTCTTACTTCTTCTCCCTCTTTGGTTATGTCTGGGCAGGAATGGTGAGAGAAAGATATATCATTATTTGACAATCTGCTAAACCTTGAAAGTGTACTGCAAAGCCCATTTCCTTAACAGTATTCCCTGAGTGGCATTGCAATGGCTCTTGAACATGGACATACATCCATCAAAGTGTAGCAATGTATACTGGGTCTCCAATTTGACCCCACTGGATTGCATTGTGAAAACCTGGTTGTCTGTGGAGTGGCTGCATGACAAAGAAGCAGAACCTTCATGTAGAATTAAAGCTCCAGTAGTTTCTTAGCTCAAATGGAACAGCTTTGGCTTTGCTAGAATGGAAAGCATATTATGAACTGCACACTCATTTATTTTATAATTGTTTGCTGTATTTAGGGAAAGCAGTTTTCCATAATTTTCTTCATTTCCTTTAGAGTCAAATTGGCTTTCTTTGGCCACTTTCTACTAAAATAATTTCAATGAATGTTAGTGGTAGAGAGGTTAAGAGGACTCAACTTTGCCTATGTGAACAGAATAAGAAGCCTGACTTCTCGAAGCCTCATTCTTTATTTTCAATATAGCAACCATGATATCTTGTTCAAGATGAGCTAGGTTATGATATGATAAAAAATTAAGCCCCAAATCTGAGTGACTTAACACCACAAAAGATTTCATCTCACATTACCAACATGTTGATAAGGATTTGGTTCCATATACTTGAGATTCCACCATCTCAGCACTTGCTTCAGGATTCGTCATAGCAGGAGTAAACAGATCTTAGACACCATATTATGATCCTAATTGCCACCTCCATTTAGAGCTCATTGTTGAACTAAGAGTGAGGTCCTGATTGAATAAGCAAGACAAAGGAATTAATAAACATGGTGACAGGGAGGCATATGGATATTTCAATGAGCTGTAAATATCTCTGTCACACATAAAAACAATGCACCCTACAGGTTGCTTTTGGAATTAAATAGCTTGATTAAAGAGTGACATACTTTTCTAGTTTGCTAGCTGCCAGAATGCAATATACCAGAAAAAGAATGGCTTTTAAAAAGGGGAATTTAATAAGTTGCTGGTTTATAGTTCTAAGGCAGAGAAAATGTCCCAATTAAACAAGTCTATAGAAATGTCCAACCAAAGGCATCTAGGAAAAGATACCTTGGTTCAAGAAGGCCATTGAAGTTCAGGGTTTCTCTCTCAAGTGAGAAGGCACATGGAAAACAGGATCATGGCTTCTCTCTCATTTAGAAAGGCATGTGGCAAACACAGCATGATCTGCTAGCTTTCTCTCCTGGCTTCCATTCACGAAGATCCCCAGGAAGAATTTTTCTTCTTCATTTCCAAAGGTCACTGGCTGGTGCACTCTGTTTCTTGTGGTTATGTCATTCTACTCTGCTTTCTCTGAATTGCTCATTCTCCAAAAAGTTTCCTCTTTTATAGAACTCCAATAAACCAACCAAGACCCACCCAAATGGGTGGAGACATGTCGTCACCTAATCCAGTTTAACAACCACTCTTGACTAAATCACATCATCCAGGGAGATGATCTGATCACAGTTTTAAACATACAGTATTGAATAGGGATTATTCTGCCTCTACAAAATGGGATTTTGATTAAAACATGGCTTTTCTAGGGGACATACATCCTTTCAAACCAGCACACATACTCTTTGTAATGTTTATTTATCCTTTTTCTTCTGATAAAGAGAGACCTACCTTCACTTGTGTGTATTGTAAATTCCTATTTTCCTTTCAAAATGCCTGTCTTCAGAAAACCTTCAATGGCTGCCTTAAATAGAGATATCTTCCTCTTTTGTGCTAAACTTTTATATATATATATTTTATGTTATACAATACACCACATTAGCTTTACACTTGTTTGCTCTCAAGGGCTGGTGCTTAGGCAATATGACATGTATTATAAATTAAATTGTATAAATTAAAATCATAAAACAATAGGTCTAGAAGGCAACTTGGAGCCATTGTATCTAAATTTCCTCACTTTTTAAGGTAGAAGCCAGGAGCATTAAAGGATGTTTTCTCAATGCTACTTTCTTTCCTGCTTATAATATATGCTACTAGGTACTGCCTGATTCAGTGCCTTAGTCTTTGCCCTCCCCACTGCTTGCAGTGCTCTTCCTTTAGCTCTTCCTAAAGCTGACTTTATCTCACTCCTCTGGTTATTTCAAAAGGTCCTTCCCAACCACCATATCTAAAATACCTTCTCTACCGCAGTTTATTTTCTTTGCAGATCTTATTCTGCATTGAAATTTTCTTGTTTATTTTTGTGTTCACTGTCTATTTTCTCCTGCAATTGGGGTTTATGAGATCAGAGGTTTTGTTCAATTGTTCACCATTAAATCCAGTGCCTAGCACAGCTAACAGTCATTAGAGGGCAAAAAAGGCCATGCTATAGTATTACAACAGCTATGACATGCATATATGAGGTTGGATGAGAACCCAGAGGAAGGAGTTGCTGCTCTGAATTAGAGCTTCACAAAGTAGGTGAATTTCTGCTAAGTCTTAATGATAGTTTTACTCTGTTGGAATTGGGAAAGACATATCCAAGGAGTGATAGAGATAGTAGTACATGCAAAAGCTTAAAGTTATGTAAAAGTATATTGAAATAAACCCTCACCACACAACTAATAAATAAAAACCAGGAAATGCCCTGGACCAAAAGGGACTAAACTAAATGAAACGCAATGGTTTCTGATGGTGATGGAAGTGAATAGAAAGACATGATCTGAATCTTAATTTAAGCTCTTCAGAAAATTGAATAAACACAGATTCAGAGAAGGCCACAAGAATCAAAGGTGGGGAATACATTCATTCATTTACTCATTCATCAACATTTTATTGAGCCCCTGCCAGAGGCTGACATGTCTTAATGCTGAACAAAAGAATGTAACATGCAACACTAACCACCTTCTAGAGGAGACTACAAATAAGAAAATAGTCGATTATGATGGAATTAGGCATATCTAATGTCACAGGTATCTATAGGGCGTTATATGAGCATAGGGGAGCGTTGACTAGCCCAGATTGGACAATGTATGGAAAACTTTCTGGAGGAGATGAGGCATGAAGTAAGACTTCAATGATGAGAAGGAGTTAATTATGGTTTGCTTAACTTTCATAAAGCAAAGTAAACAAAGAAATAAGGAGTAGGGCATGTACAGAAAACAAATATTGGTAATTGGTAAACATGTGTTTAGAGACAAAGAGGCAAGAGATTAGGCTAGGTGGAGCACAAATTAAGGGGGATCCCAGGTCATGTTAAAGTGTTTGGACCTTATCTTATACATAATGGGAGTTTTTTAAGATGTTTAAAAAATGAAATGGTTATACTGTTCTTTCTGAAAAGGTCAGTCTTGCTACCATGTAGATAGTAGATTTGGCTGGAAGGAGTTGGATGGCAAGGAGGTAGATTCAGAGTTGAGAATATGAATAAGAAAATTGGTAAAGATGGAGAGAGGAGGACTGATTCAAGAAATATTTAGAAGTACAAGTGTCAGGATATATTTAGTATTAGGACAGGATGGGGGAGGGTAGTTAGATTGATAACTGTATGGATGATAGCTTGAGATACAGATTAAAAGAAGATGGGCAATCTTAGTGGATAATTAATTCAGACTCAACTAGTCCAAATCTGAATTAATTATCCACTAAGATTGCCCAAGTTGAGTTTGAGATGTCAATGAGACATTTTGATGACGATATGAAGGAGGTAATTTGGGAGAAAATTTTGTAACACAAGGAAGAAATCCAGGATATATATTAGGTGGCAGTGATTAGGCATTAGTACATAGGTGGCAGTCAAAACCTTAGATTTCAAAAAACATCACCCTTTTAGGAATAAGAATATTGAGGAGATCATAAGTCCAAGGATAAAGCTCCAGGGAGCGATTTCTCCTGAGGGATGAGCAGAAGAGGATGTAGTATCCAATTAAGTAGAGAGACAACTCTTACAGAAGAAAATTAAGAGTTTGATAGCTCAAAGACATCAAGAGATTAGAGAGTTTAAATAAGATGGATTGTCTAATGGTGTGATGTGCAGTAGAATAATCCAGAATAGTAAAGACAAAAGAGTTAATAACAATAATGTCTTTCATAATCTTAGTTTGCATCAATTGTAGTGAATGTATTGATCAACTCCCCAATTGCTTAATGTGTTGGTTTGAAGTTGTTATGTACCCCACTAAAGATCATATTCTTAAAGCTAATCCATTCCTATGGGTGCAAGCCTATTGTGGGTATGGACCCACTGTAAGTAGAACCTTTTGATGAGTAAGATCTCTAAGTTCAGATATGACCCACTTCATTCAAGGTGGATCATAATCCTTTTGCTAGAGTCCTTTATAAGA
>PVIY010001430.1:0-145269 GCA_004026745.1 Myrmecophaga tridactyla | reverse complement strand
GATAATCCAGAATAATACCCTGTCTTCAAAGTCCTTAACTTAACCATATCTAAAAGGTTCCTTTTGCCATGTAAAGCAACATATTCACAGGTTCTGGGTTTTATGACCTGGACATCTTGGGGGGATATTATTCTGCTTATAATACCATCTCATGCGATTTTTTTTTTCGGCATGTGCACGCACCAGAAATAAAACCCAGGCAAGAATTCTGCCACTGAGCCACTGTCACATATCTCCCTTCTCATGTGATTTTATGAGAATTAAATGAGATATTATGTCAGACACTTAAAACAGTGCTTCACATATAGTAAGTGCTAGATATGTTAGCTGTTACTGAATTCTTACTAGAGTTATAGGGTATCCATTTGATTTAATCTTCCACAGAATATTTCATGAATATTTCCTGCTTTAGAAAACCCAGACCCTACAAAGAGAGGTCCTGGGTTCAGTGTCATGCTGTGTACACACAGGGAGATTCTGTAGGTCAAAGGGCATCTGGAATTCCAAGACACTGTATATTCCTAGAAAACATAAATGCCTTTTGTGTCCCAAGAGTTTTTGGTCTGGGGAATTTATTCATTCGTTCATGCATTTAGTCAGCATTTCCATTTTCACTATGTCAGGCCTCCCACAGAGGAGAGTCTAGGAATCATTAAGTCTAGGAATAAGAAGCTTGAGTTAGTCATTACTGAAGAAATTTTAGAGTCAGTTAGACTTTGTGGAGGAAGAGACAAAATAAGGAGAGAAAATTGTGTACACTTAGGATCAAGTGGCATTTTTTAACCATAAAAATTGAGGGCACCCAACAACCCAATGGAAGAGAGAAGAAATATTAAGAAAGTCTAACAGCTGAGACTGAAATCATAGTATTCAACCCCATTTTTTTGTGAACCTTAGAAATGGAACTACTCTGACAGTCCCATGATAATGGCATGATGAAGAGAAAAAGTGCACACAACTTAAATAAAAAGTACTTAGATATGGAGCAACATGAGTTCCTGAGGGAGGGTTTCAAGGGAAATGTGGTAGGAGTTTATGCCCAAAAAAGCACAAGATAATGAAACCATTGAGTTGTTCATAAAAACGTTTTGGACTCTTCATGTTTGTAAAGGGCCTCTACATGTCGCTGTCCACCTGTAGTAAGATTGTAGGTTTTACCACAAATCCTGGGCAATTCTGTGTAAGCAAATGAACCATTATCTTGCCTGTTCTCATTGGCACCACTGCCTGAAAGGAACCACACTCCGGGAAAGGCAGCAGCGAACAGTTCTGGGGCCACAGATCAAGCTGGGGACACAGGATTGAGCTTGTTTTCCTCTTCTCATCACGGCTGAGTTAAGACCACTGTGGGTGGTAGGTAGAAGACTTCCACACAGCACACACACCCTTTTCTTATGCATTTCCAAACATGACCTTAAAAACTTACTTATTTTTAAAAGTATAAATGTAGTTGTGATTCTAAATTATTTTGGTACAAAAAATACTTGTCAGAATTGAATTTCTTTTTCTGTTATAAATGTCTTTGACAAAAGATATTTAGCAAGCCCCTTATTTTCTGTGTACTTTTTTTTAACTTGTGGAAGGAAAAGAAGAAATTTAAGAAATATTTAAGAAACTTTTAAGAAGTATTTAAGACATATTTTCAGTTGTAAGAATTGAATAGTTACTCTGGGTATGAACAGAGACTAGTCAATATTGGGGGAGACAGAGATGAAGAAATAGGATTCTTTTTTCCCAGAAAATTATAGAAATGTAGTTAATTTTTAACTAGAAGACTGGAAGGCAATGTCTTGCAAACTGTACAAGGACATGAAATGCCGACATTTTTAATAGACTATATAGAAATACTCTTGAGATACACATACCACTATGTTTTTACATATATACCAATATATAAGTATAAATACATAAATATATAATTGGAGGAAATCATAGACTGCTATATGTTGGTTAGTCTGCACACAGTTTAAACTGTAATTCATCACCACTGGTTTAATTATAATTCAGCACCTTGCCAATTGTCATTAAAATTCAAAGCCTGTTGTGTTTTGTTGCATAATTGTAGACTTAGAGTAACTAAACTTATGTGGCATGCAGAAGTTAGCAAACCTTCTAAGCTGATGAAAGCACTTTGTTATATCCTGACATAAATGCAAGAAAGTTAATGGAATGTTCTACCCAAACAAGACCATAGTCCTAATTCACATATATGCCATTCACAAGAGAATACCACAGCTGCTTGCCTTCTCAAACCAACAATATTATATTCCTCTTGTGAACACACAATTACCTCCAGGTGAGAGCACGAAACAGGTTGAAAAATGTGCAACAGAACTTTAACTAAAATGCTAAAGTGTTCCTAGATTTTGATCAGTGAGTAGCATATCTTTATTTGATATCTCTTTGATTCCACAAAATTCATTCTTCCTATTTACTAATGACATACTATCATATCATAGTGTTGCTCTCTGGGTATTTCCATAAGTGCATCAAAACACTAGAGTGTTCTTATAATCCAAACACTTGGTAATGTGTGTAAGTTTAAGAAGTGTCCTTTAACCAAAAGAAATGAGACATTCCAAATCAGGCATATATGTGGTGATCCCACACTATAGATAAGCACTACCTGGAAGAAAACATAAGTTTTCATTAATTCACTATTGTTACATTAAATGAAGGTCTAAGATTTTTCTAAACAGCCACTTGTATGTGCTTAGTAGCAGGTAGTATATGTTATCATTTTCAGCACAAAAATAAGAACAGTGAGCATAATTGGTATCAAGTAAGACTTCAGTGGAAGAGCTGAAAAAAGAACTGAGGGCTTTTAAATTTCGATTCTGAAAAGAACAATCATATGGGATATAATTCTTCCTTTCCATTACAAACAATTAAAGAGAAAAGAGGACTGGAAACATATATTGGGTGTGGTTACCACTCAAAACCTCCCAGACGTCAATGATGATAAGCCATAAGTAAATGAATATTAACAAGAGTTCATGGTTTAACCAGCACGAGTCATATAAATGCAATGTGTTAGGGTTCTAGAGCCAAAAGTTTCTTGCTAATCTCCGTAGAGGCAAAGTAAATACGCAGCATTCCTGTAAACAGTACTGATTTTTATGAGCCACACATGGAATAAATAGGGGATAGTTATTGCTTGTCTCCATAGGGTAAGAAAATTTAATTGTGATGACAGAAATTTGGAAACAAGAGAAAGAATTTTATAAATATTGACAAAGTAGATAGATTGCAGTTGAAATCATTAATTATTGAATGTATATTCAAGTTCTCTTGTAGCTTCAAAATAAGAAAGCTTCAAATATGTTCTTTCTATTAACATTTTGGGACTACCAATAAACTTTTCTGAAGAGAAGCAAGCACTGCTGCTCCCACTCACATACCTAGGTTTTGAGTTTGTAAGTATGTGTGTGTACATGGTTTATTCTCCTCTTTTTTACATATTCTCGGCATTTAAACAAATTACTTTTAAATTAACCCAGACAGCCAATTGAAATAGCAAAATTTTGAATCCCAGAGGATCATAAAACATTGAAAGCCCAAAATGACTACATAGAAACATATTAAAGTGTTCCAAGCTTATAAAAGAAAGAATTAAGACACATAGTGTGAAAGAAGTAAAAGAAATGTAAAACATTCTTCCAGCATGTCATAAACCAGCTGCTGTGTTGTTAAACTTTACAACATCAGCTCAGATTTTCCTTTGGTTTGGTATCTCTCCCCTCCCCCCATGCACACGTACTACTCTCCCTCTGGATTGTAATGGTCATGAGGTCAGGGATGTATGTTCAATTGGGTCACTGCTATATCCTCAGCACTAATAACAGTGTCTAGCACATTGTAGGTGTTCAATAAACATTTGATGAATTTCTCTGTATAAAGACACCAGTTTGAACATGTTAACTGCGCATTTTAATCTTCCGAAATATGACGCAACAAAAGAGGCAAAAACTTAATTTGACTTGTGTAACCTCCTGTTATTAAAAAGGTTGCTTTTTAATTTTTTTTGGTGAACAGCTAACAGAACTGTTTTAAAAACCTATATGCAAATGATGTTGCCCATCCAATTACTCATTTAGGAAGACAGTGCATTAATTCTAATCACAGTCATTTATCTTCTCCCCGCCCACCCACTCCATCCCCCTTTCTCCTCTCTTGCTCTTGCTCTGTCATTTTAATACAGGCAACCTTAAGGAGTGAAGCAGAGCTGACATCTGACTGATCTCCTATTTCACATTGTCTCTGTTTACAGGGGGATATACTATTGCATTCTAGGCAAAAAAAATGTTAAAATAAAAGTTTCTCAGTTCCTGGCCCATGCACTTTCCAAACAAACAAACAAAAAAACCAAACAAACAAAAATTCAACAAACGGTACTGCAATAAGGGGATACTCAAATGGAAAAAGAATGAAATGTGACCCCTGACATACAGCATACACAAAAATAAATAAATAGAACATGTTTTTGGAAATTCTGTGGATATGATGGTTGCCCAAATACAGGTTGATCATGTTCTTGACTGTCTTAATTATCAAGTAAATTAAACATTTCTATGAGAGGGAGACAGGTCGTCTCTATTGTGAAACTATTAAATCAGGTACACAAAATAGCTCTTATGTAAAATATTGACAGATTGCATTTATGGAGACTGTATGAACTTTTATGTATTTTATAGAAAATGTTTCTTATATTATGAATGAGAACCCATAAAACTCCAACAAACCTTATGTTGTTAGTTCATCAATTTCTTTATGCTAAAGATAAAACATATGAGCCCTTCTCCTTTATCAATAAAAATGTCACACTGTGTATTGAAAAACATGCAGTAAAAGTCAATATAGACTTTTATGAGTATACTCAAAATGCACCAAAGTAATTAGCAATCTAAGGAATATTCCCCAACTACTGCCAGCTGGGGCCAATAAAATCTTCTAGTTTTCAAACATGCATTGCCCTCACATTTCAGAAAAATCTGCTGTAAAATGTTCAGCTCTATCCTGCCAGTGTTCTTTGTGAAAATCAATAATCTTGCTCTTTCCCATATTTTAAAAGAAAACCACAAGCTTATTTCATCAGTATATGCCTCACAATAAATATGAACAGAAATGCTATATAAACTACACGCGGCTGAAATTTTCATACTTAATCAACCATCCGTTTTCTTTTATATTATGTGTATTAATAGGAATTGTTTGAGAACATCATGCACTTTCTAAATATTCTAATAAGTTTTCCAATTTTAATATGCAGAAAGATTATCCAATTTTCAGAAAGAGGACAAGAAAAAATATCTCCTTCATGTACCTCTCCTCAAAAAAGAAAAAACGAAACAAAAGAAGATACATGGAATGAAACAAATTTCCTAATGCTGGATCAGGGATCCACACTAAATCATTCTCTTGATTTCCAAATTTCTACATTTTCCTGAATTGGTTAAGTCATTCTCAACTATAGAATTTATCAAAAGCACATTTTGAGCTTTATGTATATATTCATGTATAAATTGCTTTGGAAAACACAAAGATCTATTTAGACACATATCTAAGTGAAAAATCTCAGATTTTGAAATGAAAATTATCTTACACATAAAAGTTCCTAATTTTGAAAGCATATAAATAGCCATATTTGCATAACACTCAGATAAAAGAACCCTTACACATATTATTGCCCTATCCAAAATACAACCCTAAGAGTTAGGTATTAAAAACCACCATGTCATCTATGAAAAAAGCTCAAAATGCAGACAAATAAATCATAGAAAGACAATCCCTACTTGCTGACAATTTAGGACATTTCAGCAAACTAAGAAGATCAGATACAAATCAAGGCTAGTATAATCTGTGATTTTTAACATTATATCACATAGACTCACTATCCCAAAGCATTATGTTCATTGCATTCTCTAAACTGATTAAAAAACATTCACTGAAATAGACGGTAATTAGTATTTTAAAATTTTACCTTATGTCTGAGACTAAAGCAAAAAAATGTTTATTCGGTACAAAATTTATATTTTGACTAGCGCATTTCCTAATATAACTTAATGTAGACAGCTTAATTGAACACCATAAGTACATGGAACCTTGAGTAGGACATGAGATTTTGTTGGTTTGTCCAGAATGATGCCCTGATAAATCCCAGAGTGATTTGAACAGTGAATAAAAATGTATTTGCAAAGTCCCCTTTGGGGGATGGTGAGAAAGGGGGAAAGTTCAGCTTACCCAAGTTGAATTCTTGATATTCTCACAAGCAGTGTGGACAACCAAAGCTACAGTTTGAGCCCCAATCTTGGGGTTTGTTCATATGAAACTTAACCCCACAAAGGATAGGTCAAGCCTATGTAAAATTAGGCCTAAGAGTCACCCCCAAGAGAACCTCTTTTGTTGCTCAGATGTGGCCTCTCTCTCGATAAGCAAACTCACTGCCATCCCCCTGTCTACGTGGGACATGACTCCTAGGGGTGTCGCCCTTCCTGGCAATGTGGGACAGAAATCCTTGAATGAGCTGGGACTCAGCATCAAGGGATTGAGAAAACTCCTAGAATGAACTGAGACTCAGCATCAGGGGATTGAGAAAACATTCTTGACCAAAAGGGGGAAGAGTGAAATGAGACAAAATAAAGTGTCAATGGCTGAGAGATTCCAAACAGAGTTGAGAGGTTATCCTGGAGGTTATTCTTACGCATTAAGTAGATATCACCTTGTTATTCAAGATGTAATGGAGAGGCTGGAGGGAACTGCCTGAAAATGTGGAGCTGTGTTCCAGTAGCCATGTTTCTTGAAGATGATTGTATAATGATATAGCTTTCACAATGTGACTGTGTGATTGTGAAAATCTTGTGTCTGATGCTCCTTTTATCTACCTTATCAACAGACGAGTAAAACATGGACTAAAGATGAATAATAGGGGGAACAAATGTTAAAATAAATTTAGAGTGAAATGCTGGTGATTGGTGAGGGCGAGGGGTGAGGGGTATGGTATGTATGAATTTTTTTCTGTTTTCTTTTTATTTCTTTTTCTGAATAGATGTGAATGTTCCAAGAAACTATCATGATGATGAATATGCAACTATGTGATGATATTGTGAATTACTGATTATATATGTAGAATGGAATGATCAAAAATTACGAATGTTTGCATTTGGTGGGGTTTTTTTGGTATTTAAAAATTTTTTTTTAATTAATAAAAAAAATTTACTGAAATTGGAACTTGAAGACCTTATATGAAAACGTTACGTGCTACAGAAACTCTTTTGCTTTAAAGTCCTGGAGAATAAAGGAGATAAGGGATATATGTAAAGTTCTTTTTATTTCCCCCAGCTAATCACATATTTGAAGGATCTAAGCATTTTATTTAACCACATTTCATAGCTGTCTTCTCTTCCAGGATAGTCATCCTGGAGTTAAATTTGATTTTTATACTTTGCAGTATGGCAGAACAGAATCACCCATTTTATATTGTATAGTACTCTGGGTTTAGCATAAACCACCTAGTTATTTATGCTTCTGCCAGTTTATAATTCCCAAACATTAAGTGATAAAATGTAATCATAACATACATTTTCAATACACTTTCCCATAGGCTTTTGTTTTAGGAAGAATATAATTTTTCTAAATCATGAGTAGTTATTTTGTTGAGAGATGCTTCATATGCATATTTAGACATACCATGGCAAACCTGAATCTATTAGCTAGGAGAATAGAGTTATCATGTGGGAAGTCTGGAAGCTTTATTGCAAGTGCCAAAGATAAACATTCTCTTGTCCCTTGACTATGAAAAAAATTTTCAGGGCTCTATACAGATGCAGAAAATCTTGTATTTGGTCTGATTCTTTCTAGTATTTAGCTGCACAATGTTAAATCCCTATCATCTCTTTGAAATGTGAGTTCCCACACAGCAGGGATTTGCCCTATGAGGTATTTTTCACAGCCCCAGACATCTGCTAGTATCGTGAAAATGTCTTTGGATGGCAGCAATAGGGAAACTAGTCAGAAAATCAAAAGGCAATTATTTACCAAGAAAACCCTTATACAATATAGCATATAATATTCTAGTTTTAGGGCTATTTTTAAATATCTGGGCTAAGAAAAATGATTATGGCACTTGTAACTAGCACATGCCTTCATTGGTGAAAGGCGTGTTTCTTAAAAATTGAATTTTAGCTGAAATTTAGATATTTGTTTGATTTTTCAATAATCACAACAGCTTTCACAGCCTGAGTTTTCCTACTGGAAACATTCTAATCCTAGACAATAAATGTTTTGCTTAATAACTAGTTATGTGCACAGATCTTACAAGGCAACAAATAACAAGCTCTAATCTGATATGAAAATTGGGCAAGCAATTCCTCCAAATACAACAGCTAGATGGGAAGAATGTCCCCCAGCATGGAAAAGAACAGACTTTTTAAAGTATCCATCTATAAAGGTGAATGGTTAACTTGAAAATATCCAGCAGCAGAAAGTAATTATGACTTGGGGGTAATGGTAAACTCATGCCGTGGGGAAACACAGAAAAGACACAGCGATGACATGCTGAGAAATATAGAAAATAAGTCAAGGATAAGAGAGTGAAAGTAGGTGATGATAATAAAGAGTAACATGAAAGAATCTTAGACTTAGAAAAGAGTCTGTAAGCAAAGAAATAATAAAAGAACCTTTAGTGAGGTACAAGTAACGTGTTACAGATGTTTAAAGAAGTGAAAGGGTTTCATGGTGTTGGGATGTGGTGGAGGTGGGGACAAGGAAATGTTTCCTAGGTTAGGTTGGCAGAAAGTTTTACATTCTCTGGAAAGGAGTCTTGATGATCCATTGTAAGAGTGAAAGTGGTGGGAGAGGTCAGCATATAATTGTAATACTCTGGGTGGTGAAACTATTTGGTCAAATCACCAACAATCGGGTCGGCTTACAACTATGTGAGTATTTCCAACATTTTCCCACACTGTGCAGCTCACTAGAAATCCTGTGGACAGCAACTTTATCTAAGAGGAGTTGTGCCTAATCTATATGTCAAGTGTACACAATTCATTTTTAGTGCTATAGTGGTATCCCAACATGGAAGTAAAAGTAGAACAAAAAGATAAAGAAAAATTTACTAAAGGTAAACTATATGATATGGTCCAGCAAGAATGATATTTGTAATATATATAATCCAAAGCAGTAACTTTTTCTCCTGTGAATTTACCATTTTCTCCTTGAATGCATACATTTGCAGAAAGAAGAGCAAGTATATAAGTGGCCTCATAAAAGGTTTAGCCAGAAGGAAAATGAAAATGGGTTAAGATATCATTAAATGTTGTACTGCACTGCCCCCAACCCCCAATTTAAAATTTGTAGGGATTTGCTCTGAACTAAGTAGATGTCTTTCCCCTTATTTTTTTCCCAATACCATTTACAAATTAACCATTACGTTCAGCTTGGCAATCTAGATAGCCAAATTTCCCTGATTGTTACACACAAATTAAAATAGGATGAAAAGAATTATATATTCCTCTACTATGGCAAAATTATAAACATTAAATGGAAAGTATACCAAAACCACTTTCACAGCTAAGTGGTTGAGACATTTTTCTCATAATACATAGAGATTAGCAACTTACTTACTAGTATTTTCTTTGCAATATCAGAAATGTGGTAACTTTTAAATAGATGAGCATAAGCCAGAGCCAGAAATATACCAAAATTAAATAAATCATATTTTCAAAATCACTAATGTGCTAAAAAAAATAAGTACTTTTCCCAAGGGAAGTAATGCAATGGCATCTTAAGGATATTCCAAGTTCAAATAAAACTTTTACACAGTGAAATCATACCCCTCCTTAAAATCTTAAAAAACTATAGATCTAATCTATTTGATTAATTTTCGGGTAAAAAAAAAAACATAAAAGCAACAGCAAGTTCCCCTTGGAATCATGCATAAACTTTTTAGTTTTCCTATACCTTCATTTATACTATATATACATTGACATAAAGCTTCAGGATATAAAATGACCACATCAAAATGTTGTTTTATGGGATCTACTTTTTCAGTGGATTGTTCTCAAGGTTATTTTAATGACAGTGAAAGCAATGTGACATATACAAAAAGATATAATAGCAATTGCAAGCATAAAATGCAGAAACCCTGCAGTCTACCAATGAAGTAAACTAACTTGGAAACACAAAACATAAAAAAGAAACAAAAAAAGAATTTGTACAAAAAGGCCCAGAGGTACTTTCTGATTGGTTTGTTGCTTTATTATTTGTAATATTAAATGAGAAAAGTTGTTTTGACTCTGTTTAAAACTCATCAGATTTTATGAAACTTAGAAAAACTTCTAATTTATTCAATAGCGTGTCAGCATATTAAGGGCAACTAAAAATGTAGTCATTTTTCACCTACAAAAAATGACACATTCTTCAGAGTCGAATGCATGCAGTCTACATTGACTGGAATCTTAATTCAATGTCTTTTTAACTCCTTTTACTTGAATGTCTTCCTCTTCCCCATCGGAATTTAATCTAACTGATTTCTTCAGTGAGGCTGGAGCTGAGCTGGGAATGAAAAGAGAGAGCACACAGGATGGTCTCAGTTTTCCCAAAACTAATATTATAAATTAAATTTCTCTATGGCATGAATAACATCTGCATAACAAGACAGAAGGGTGACTTTTTCTGAATTTACCAATGTCTTTAACCTTGGTTAAGTCCTCTCCAGTGTGGTCCAGTTCAGTGTAAATTCAATGACTGCAAAAGTATATGGAAAACACTGAGTTTCGTCTGTGGAGAATCAAAACCATCATTGGGAAAGAACTATGTAGAAAGACTGAAGAGTTTGGAGATGCAAAAGCTGGCAGGTGGATTGTCCATTCTCCAACTAATTGAGGAAGAGCCATGCAGAATAATGAAGACCTGTCTATTCCACTATATCACTTTTTGAGAAATTCCTGAATCTACTTAAACCTCATATTTTTTCATGTCTAAATTGAAGTAGTTGAAACCTTTGAAGTATGATGTCCCTTTAAGTTCTAAAATTCAACTGTTCTACTCAGCTACCTCAGAATGAAAGAAAATACCCTTTCTAAACAACAATATTAGAATTTAGATTAGAAATAATGAAAAAGAAGCAACCATAGCGGTTAATGAATTTGCTAAAACTATTCTTGTCTATGTAGATCTTTAAAAACAAATAATAATTTCATATGCTTGGGATAATCGGATAATTGCTGGCCATCTCTGTTATAAAGGCAACTAAATGTCCATTAAAATCTCCTTAGAAATCTTCTATTCACACTCTTAAGTTTGTTTAGAGAAGAAGACAGAAACTCTGTCTTCTTCTCTAAATTGAATGATGGGATCATTTTAGAAGTTAAAATACAAGCATGAGTCCATCAAGTAGAGTGAGATGCTACTCTACCCCATCAACCCACAACCTCAAGCTTTAAACAATCAGCAAAAATTGGCAGAAACATCTTTCTCAAAGCTCCAGAAAATAGCTAAAACACTGCAGTAGGTGGGTGAGTACTGAATCAAGAAAAAGGCAACTACAAACGGCAAGATCTTTGGTGCCCTGGATAAACCTTCCCCTACCCCTTACCAGATCAGTGTGGAGTGGACCCATGTCTCCCAGTGCAGATCCCCAGTCCCAATTCAAGAAGGAGCAGTTACCCTCGCACCTGTACTGGAAACAAATACATCTGGTGGTAGTATGAGGAATTCACGGACCCTGAACTTGCCCTGTGTATAGAAGTGGCTTATTGACCTCTCCTACAGAATGTCCTGGGAAAGTAGTCAAGTCCTGCTGCCTGGGGAAGGACTGGTGGGTGTAGATCATACACTGCAATGCCCAGGGCCATTGAGAAACTATTTCTTAGGTAAGAGGGGACATTCAGAACTGTGTAAATGGGGAGAAGACTTACAGCCACAGGCACATGCCCAAAATAAGATGTATGCACAAAAATAATCAAGGAGGGCCCTGTGAGCTATTCTCTAAATTCATTGTATGTATAAGCCCTGAAAGAGAGCACTTGTACAGGCCAATCTGCAAAAACTACAGAAAGGCTGTTTTTTCCTTTTTTCCTTCTTTTTTAGTTCCTGGCAGTCAAGGAAAGTTCTGTCATAACACTAGCTGGGTACAAGTTTAAGGAACAGAAGACTCAGAGTTGAAATTCCAGCAAAAACATATCATCTAAATATAAAAATATCCAGATATCAACAAAATATTACAAAACATACAAAGATACAGGAAGTGATGGCCCAGGCAAAGGAGAAAACTAAAGCCCTAGAAACACCAGGCAAAGGCTTGTTTAAAAAGTGGTCCTAAATAAGCTCAAAGAGGTAAGGGAAAACACTGATAAAGAACTAAAGGAAATCAGGAAAGTGATAGATGGATACAAAGAGACTATCAATATAGAGATGGAAATTATGAAAAGGAACCAGAGATAAAGACCAGAGTAAAACAAACAAAAAATTCCCTAGAGAGGTTCACCAGCATATTGGAGATGCCAGAAGAAAGAATCCGAGAACTCGAAAACTGCAATCATCCAATCTGAGGAGAAGGAAGAAAGAATGAAGAAAAGTGAATGGAGATTTAGGGAGCTATGGGGCACCATTAAAATGTACCAATATATGCACTATGGGGGACCCAGAAAGAGAAGAAAGAAAGAATGGAGCAAGGAGAATATTCAAAGAAATAATGGCTGAAAACTTCTTGAAATTCAGGAACGTAAATATTCAAGAAACTCAATGAACAACGAACAGGATAAACCCAAATAAGACCCATGCTGCAGCATACTATAATCAAATGGTCAAATGCCAAAGATAAAGATAGAATTCTGAAAGCTGCAAGAGAAGAGCAAAATGTCACATTCAAGGGAGTCTTAATAAGTTTAAGTGCCAATTTTTCATTATAAACATGCAGGCAACAAGGCAGTGGGGAGACAAATTTAAAGTGCTGAAAGCAAGAAAAAACAAAACCAAAACAAAAAACTGCCAAGCAAGAATTCTATATCTGGCAAAACTGTATAGCAAAAATGAGGGAGAGATGAAGACATTTCCAGATAAACAAAAGCTGGGAGGTTAGATCACTTGTGGAAGAGATATTAAGAGTTCTTCAGGTTGAAAGAAAAGGAAGATATAACACAGATCAAAGCCATGTGAAGAAATAAAGATCTCTGGTAAGGATAGAGACAGGGATAAATATAAATGTCTGTACTATTGTAGATTTGATTTGTAACTTCACTTTTTACATCCTACCAGATCTAAAAGGCAAATGCATAAAATGTAATGATAAACCAATTGTTTGGACTCATAAATAATAAATGTGATTTTTGTTAAGAACTACATAAATGTGGGGGCGGGGGTTGTAAAAACAGTTTGTATATACCTTTGAAGTTAAGTTGGTATCAAAGCAAATGAGATTCTTGTAGGTCAAGGATGTTAAATTTAAGCCCCATGGTAACTTCAGAGAAAATACTGAATATGCAAGCTCATAGAGATAGAAATTAGAGTACAGCTTGCTAATTGGGGGAAAGGGGTAGCAGCTGTAACAGAGAGTTAATGCAAAATGGGTATAGGATTTCTGTTTGAGGAGATGGGAAAGTTTTAGTAATGGAAGGTGGTGACGGTCCCATAACTTAGTGAATGTGATTAATCCTACTGAATGTATGCTTGAGAG
The DNA here is from genome assembly GCA_004026745.1 of Myrmecophaga tridactyla. Lineage (NCBI taxonomy): Eukaryota > Metazoa > Chordata > Mammalia > Pilosa > Myrmecophagidae > Myrmecophaga > Myrmecophaga tridactyla. The sequence goes on along the minus strand of PVIY010001430.1, from coordinate 131,597 downwards.
TGGTTGAAATGGGAAAATTTACGTTGTATAAATGTTCCCACAATTAAAAATGAGAGAGAGAAACTAAGCAGGCAATGAAAAGTAAAGACAAAACATAATTCTGAACTGGATTTAACACAGGAAGGATAAGGCAGAAAAGGCCATTATTGGCACATATGAAAAAATTGGAATATAGACTGTAAGCTTTATATAAATATTACATTTCTTGAATTTCATAACTGAACTATGATGGATACATAAGTGAACATCTTCGTTCTTGCAAAGGCATATGGCATTATTAAGTGTCCAAGAAGCATGATGTATAAAACCCACACCCTGGTGTTCAGCAAATGGATTGATGAAAATTAAATAGATAGATAGATAGATTAATGAACAGAGAGATCGACTGATAACAGCAAAATGTTAAATTTCATGGATCTGAGTATCTAGAGGAAAAGGGATGTGTTGGAGTTCTCTTGTAACTGTCCTGTAAATTAGAAAGTATTTCAAAATTAAAAGTTTACAATTAAAAATATACATTGATATAAGCATAACTCACTATCCCTTTTTCTCTGAAAGAATCAGAAATATTGTCAATGATCGGAACAAATGTGCTAATTAAATAAATTACTACATTTATAAAACAATAAAACTGAATTTACATTTCTTTTTGCTGCTAGCATGGTCATGTGTGTGCTTGTGATTAAGTGTGTCTGTGAAAATAGAACCATGATAATTAGCCAGGTATGTCTGAGTTGAGACAGGACAGCATAGTTTTGCTGAAAACTAAACATCTTACTTGGTGAAAGAAATAGAAATTGTCTCCATTTCAGAGAATGCATCAATTCTTGTCAAAAAATCCTCCATTTTGTGAAGTTACAGGAAATATGGTTGGCTTCACCTTAGAAGAATCTGTTTTAAAGAGTTCCATATAGTAAAAAGCAGAATTCAGTTTGTCTACCACAACCTGAGTAAAACCAGAGAAATTAAATGCCTATTAATAGCATAAAGATATCTTCTAGTCACACATGCATACGCACACAAATGGCATAAGTGAAGGAAAAAGAACAGAGGGGAATAAACCCATAATTAAAAGATTTATCTTGCATTTTATAGAGCAATGGATATAACCAGCAGAAATGTGGTAGAAAAACTGGCCCTGTTTGCTGAAGGAAGCAGGGAATTCTCATCTTTATTAAGAACTCCCAAAAGATTTATGTGGGGAGAAAACTAGTCTAGTGATTTTAGATTTAGCATTTTATTTTAGGAGGCAACATTGAAACAAGTATTCTCATATTTTAAGGAAAATATTTGGGAAATGAAAGATATTTAATACACATTAAATTATATTATACCATTTTATCTTTCCAGTAGCCCTGTGAGTTAGATAGAACTTGCATTTCATCTCTAATACTACTCAGGAGATTGGGTTTCAGAGAAACATGGAAATTTACAAAATGGGAGAAATAGAGTAAGTAGAATTAGAATGTAACTCCATAGATTCCTACCCTAATTTTGTTGCCACTTTATTTTTATTTAACAACATTTCAACTTCAATAAAAGTGTTATTTAATGATTGTGTGTTGATAAAGGACAAAGAAGGAATCTAAGGAGAGAGCAATTCCAATGGTAGGGGGTGCATTTGTTCAATGAGAATGAGGTTGTATATTTATTGTGATGTTTTGTAATTGGAGTATCAGTTTGATGAATCCTGGAATTACAGATAATTTCTCTGGAAGCCTGATACAGAAAAAAGAACAAGAGAGCACAGCCAGAAAGGCTGGTGGGAGCTGTAACTGTAACCTGGATATGAGGATATAGAAAACTGGACAGTATGGTACAGGTGGGAAGAGAGAGAAAATGATGGAAATGAGAGAGCATCAGAAACTTCATGATGGATGTCACCTTCGACACATCTTAAATGAAGAACTCAACACAATTTTATGTATGACTGGGCATAAGAATTCAGAAAGTAGAATAAAAAATGCTGTGGTTTTAAGCTCATGTTAAGGGACATTTAGTGGTACCAATGCCAAGGACAAAAGTGTTGGGATAAGTTAAATTTAAAATGATAGCGAGACATCCAGGCAGCCATGTCCAATAGCATGTTAAGCTGGATAGTGTCTGGAATCCAAATGAGAAGGCAGAAGTAGAGGTAAGGTAGGAAATTAACTAGCATGGAGGTGATGAAGTAATCCCTAATAATGGATTAAGTCTCAAAGAAAGAGAGAAAATCAAGAAGAATAAAAGTTAAGGACCAAGGTAGAACATGAAAACAGATGGAAGAACTTAATCCAACTGAGGAATGCTGGGAATTGAGCAGACAAGCCAAATGTTATCATGCTGTGGAAGCAAAGTGGAGAATGTTAAGTAAGGATTCCATCCCTCTGTTTTGCATATGTACTTGATGTGTGAATCACAAATCTCATCTTCCATTATTTAAAAATACAAAACAGCCATCCAAATAGCTTCATTTTTTTCTATCAAAAATTAAAAATTTTCAAACATGTTATTTTATTACTGCTTTTATAGTTGTTGATGGGTTTGATTACAAACTGCATAACTGTAAGCCAGTAGTTTCTGCTTTAGGAAGGAAGAACCCAGCTATCAGTGTTCAGTAAAATGCTCTGTACTTCAGTAAAATTATAATTTATGTTCTACTATAAGACCAAATATTTCACTGGGAGCTGGAGCTGCCCTAGGGTCTCTCCTTAAATTGTTGATTATATTTTTAATATTATGTTAATGTAGTTAAAACAGGGAGAGAGAAAAAAAGAAGAATTATGAACATAAATACCCATGAACCTTTTTGTCTTTCTGAAAAAACATATTAAGCTAAAAATGTTTTACTAATCAAGTATTTCCTTGTAAATTACCAAAGGAAAAGGAAAGAAAAACCTTAAAATCAAAGTTGGGCCCAAAAGAAATGGAAGATCTAGGTGGTGGCATGTATGTAGTCACTATTTTAGACAAGAAGATGGTGATAGAGATTTTGAGTTTGTCCATTACACACAATTTGAGATGAATTCCTCAGTATAAGCTTATATGATGAATTTTTAAAATATAACTTATTGGATTCTGGATCAAGGAAAAATGTCATAAAAGACATTATTGAAATAATTGGTTAAAAAGTGATCTGGGAGTATATAGTAGATGATAGTATTGTATCTATATAAACTTCCTGAATTTTATCATTGTATTGTGGAGAATGTCCTAAAATCTAAGGGAACAGATGCTGATACATGTAGGGATAAAGAGACAATATTTAAAACTAATTGTTAAATGGTTAAGGAAAATAATTATAGAGAGAGGGGGAGGAGAGAGGGAGAATGAGAAAAAGACAGGGGAGCATTTATGAATATGGGAAAACATTAATGGTTGTTGAACTTGGGTAAAGGGTGTACAAGTATGCCTTGTACTACTCTCACAATTCCTCTTTATGTTGAACATATCTTTTTTTTAAAAAAGAAATGTTTGACATTTAAGTTAAAGGAATTCACATAAAAGTTCTACTGAATGTTAATCTCTTTAGTTTGCACACATCTGAAAAAAGAAATCGATTTTGGTATAGCTGCACAAAATACAATTTATTCAATTTATGTTTTTCCTTTCTTCTGGCCCTTACTCCCTTCCTCTTTTCCTCTACCCATTTTTTTCAGTCCCTTTTCTAGGATTTTTCTGAAGTAAGGATTATTAGAATCTAACAGAGGATACTAGCTCTAATTCTTTTTATTCCTGCGTACAGAAAAAAAAAATAGTCTCACACTATACTTTTGAAAACTTGCAAGTTTGAGTATTTTTCATTTGCTCCTGACATATGTTCATTTTTAAGAATGGGAAAAAGCAGCTTTTCTGAGATTAATTTTAAGGGAGGCAAAATCAACATAAGTAAACTGAAATCCAAATGATTAAAGATAATGTCAAGTTTTTTTTTTCACAAAGGTAGGCACCGGGAGTCGAACCTGGGCCTCGGGCACGGCAGGCGAGAATTCTACCTGCTGAGCCACCATCACACCACCGAAGTATTTGTTTTTGAAAGAGATTTTTCTTTTTAATTGGGGAAGTTTTTTTTTTTCACACTACATTAATTACCTAGTTATCTCCCATTGCTTTTCAGAAATACATTCAGGGACTTAATAATGAAAATTAATCACATGCTACCTTGCACACATGAGATAGTAGCACAGAGAGTCTGGGGTAAGAACTGATAAAAATGGTGGTCTGGCTTCCTTCACCAAGGATATAGAAGATGACAGAATGTTTATGCTTACATAGGAGCCTCACTATCTTTCAGCAAAGTACTTTAGTGCTATCAACACAAAACTTCTCACTTCTTTGACAGACAAAATATAGCAAGGAAAAGGGATCACAAAATGATGGCAAATCCAAATCCAAGAAAAAATGGATGAAATAGTTACATCGCAGAGGGTAGCTTAGGTGGGTTCTGAACAAAGTATCCTTTTAGGAATGGTATAGAATTCTGTTTTGTGTCTGGGAGGTAATCCTGATTCCTGGAAATATAGTTAAGAGTCCCATGTGTAGTTCCAGCTCTGCCACTAATTAATTGTACGAACTTGGGAAATCATTCAGCTTCTTTGGGACATGCTATCCTGACTCAAGACAGGAAGATGTGGGATAATGTGACCACCAAAAGCTCTGACAATCTGTGGAAAACTTGAAATTAAAAATGTTAATTAGAATTCTATTAATTTGGTTCCCTAGCAGAGAAGGGAAACAAACCAATCCTGAGGTGTGTGGGTGACGGATTTGGGAGAAGCAGAGATGGGCCAGGGGAGAAGGAAGGGTCAGTCCTTTATCCAAAAGCAAGAAGAGCAAAATAAATGTTAATTCACATGGACACCATTTTTCAAATGATCGAAATCTGAGATTATGGCTTGAAATGTTAAAAAGCATTATAATATGTTTTTTTCTTCATAATATTGTACATGAAGCTTTCGAACGAAAAAGAAGAGTCTCATCTACTCAGTCATTTTGTTAAACACAGCTCTGAGCCTCTGCTGTGCATGAGGCAATGATTTCATTTGTTAGGGGATAAGTCACTTGAACTCGAATTTAAGCAGGTTCAATCTGGCCAAAGAATGAAAATTAACTTGAAAACTGTATCGGGACATTAAACACTGTTTCAAGAGAGGTTAAAACAGGACAACTGAAGAGTGGAAGAGGTCAATTCAGGTTTCTGTCTGAATAGAGCAGGAGGTGGCATTGTCTTCTCCTCCACCTCCTTCTCTCTCCCTCACCATTAACACTTAGTGAGCTCCTGCTACACGTGAGGCATGGTTCTGAACACTTCCCATTTTAACCCACACGATATCCGCATCTCTAATATCTTCATTTAAAACAAAGGAAAAGTGAGACATAGAAAGTGTATCTTCCCACGGTCACAGGGCTTTCACAATGGTTGCGTGAAGGCTCAGGCAGGTAGCAGGCAATCGGACTGCAGAGCTGGCCCTTGGAGGCATCACACTCTGCCTTCTCTCATGATTCTGCTATGATAGGAAAGACTATACCAGAGAGGGCAATAGTCAAGGGATGAGAAGCAAAATAAAATAACATTTGAGATGACATTTAAGCTACTGAAGTGTTTTTATTTTACATCACAGGCTAGCTGCTATAAATATCAATATCACTGCAATTATGAAATACCTGTCCCAGAAAAGAGTGAGTAGTCAAAGAAAAGCTGAAGTTAAGGAAACTTGGGTCTATTTATGTTGACCTTATTCATAACACTGTAGTCCTTAGTTAGGGAAAGACACGAACACTTCATCCTTTTAATAAGATATTCATATGTACTTTAATCCTAAATTATGTATAAACATGACAATGTTTCCTATAGTAGAGTCTTTAGTCATTTTTTTTTTTTTTTTTGGTACTGAGGAATCACTTTTCTTCTTGAGCCTAATACCACTTTACTTATTTTTTGTGTCGAAGGTAAAAAGAGAATTCCCAAATTACTTGCTGACTTGGAGTAAAAATACTTCAGACAGAAGTAAATCAAAAGAGAGTGTCAAATAGTGACACATCATTTGCATAACCAGCAGTCTGCGTAGTCAGCATCTACGAGCATGGATTATAGCGCAAGCACTTTATATACGTCATTTCTTTTAACTTTTAGGACAGTTTCATAAAGTGTTTGAAAGGACAGGAAATCAGGACTCACAGAGACCCAGCAGGCCCACTGTCACAGGTGGACCTAGAATCCATGAGGCCAAAACCCTTAGTTCTTTCTACTTTCTGGACCTACCTCTCTATGCAAAGGAACCGTGGTAATAAGTGCCTTTTGCCAACATGGTACGTAAATAGACGCTTTGTTTAATACATAGTGTTCTAGTTTGCTAGCTGCCTGAATGCAGTGTACCAGAAATGGAATGGTTTTTAAAAGGGGGAATTTAATAAGTTGCTAGTTTACAGTTCCAAGGCCGAGAAAATGTCCCAATTACAAGTCTATAAAAATGTCCAATCAAAGGCATCCAGGGAAGAATACCTTGGTTCAAGAAGGTCAATGAAATTCAGGGTTTCACTCTCAAATGAGAAGGCACATGGTGAACACCGTCACAGTTTCTCTCTCATCTAGAAAGGCACATGGTGAACACGGTCAGGGTTCCTCTCTCATCTGGAAGGGCACATGGCCAACACGGCATCATCTGCTAGCTTCTTCTCCTGGCTTCCTGTTTCATGAAGCTCCCCGGGAGGCATTTTCCTTCTTCATCTCCAAAGGTCACTGGCTGGTGGACTCTGCTTCTCATGGCTATGTCGTTCTGCTCTGCCATCTCTGAATCTCTCATTCCCCAAAATGTTTCCTCTTTTATAGGACTCCAGTAAACCAATCAAGACCCACCCAAATGGGTGGAGACATGTCATCAGCTAATCCATCTTAACAACCATTCTTGATTAAATCACATCTCCAGGGAGATGATCTGATTACAGCTTCAAACATACAGAATTGAATAAGGATTATTCTACCTTTATGAAATGGGATTTTGATTAAAACATGGCTTTTCTAGGGTATGTACATCCTTTCAAACCAGCACACATAGTAACTTATATATCTTAAATTACAAAGGCTCTTGATTATAGTCACATGAAAGTGATAATTCCATTTAGGTCACGTTTTAAATACAGGTGACCAAAACAAAATCCACATGTGATAAATATCTGTCAAATTCATGACTCTGTCAAGGAAATTAAGGGCTCCTTTAATGGAGTCTGTCACGGTCAGGTTCATGTGTCAACTTGGCCAAATAGTGGTTGGGCAAGTGCTGGCTTGTCTGTTGTGATGAGGACATTTCATAGAATTAAATCATGATCATGTCAGCTTCATCCACAGCTGATTCATTTGTAATGAGCCAAAGGGGCGTGTCTTCTGCAATAAGTGATGCTTAATCTAATCACTGAAAGCCTTATAAAGAGGATTCAGAAGAGACAGGCTCTTCCTGTTTTGGCTGGTAAGCCTCTCCTGTGGAGTTTGTCTAGACCCTCCATCAGAATCATCAGCTTCACAGCCTACTCTGCAGATTTTAGACTCTGGGTTCCCATGGTCATGTGAGGCACTTTTATAAATTTTATATTTGCGAGTGTTCCCTGTTGATTCTGTTTCTCTAGAGAACCCTAACTAATACAGAGTCCTACAGAATTGGGTTGATATATGAAAATGGTATTTCTTTAGGATATCCAGTACTCAGCACATCTGGATCCTAGTATGCAACTAATGTAATGAAAGGGCTGCTGCCCATATGTATAACCTCCTAAGAGTATATAGAGAACAGGCAGCATGGGGCACTGAGATCAAAATGATTTGGGGTCATGTGCTGACTATGCAGCCTTGGCCCTCTACACTGTTTCTCCTGCTCTTCCCAAGATGATTTTTCTGTCACCTCTATGTGTATTCTCCTGGTTCCTGGGAAAACAGCTGACTTCTTCATCAGAGAGGGTAATACCTACCTAGAGAAAACGCATTGACAGTAGCCTATAACCAAGAAAGGTGCTTATCTAGTAAAGGCCCTGATGATAAACCTATCTGATAAATGTTATACATATACATTTTTAATATGACACCCACCACTACATATTTGGAGGAATTAAAAAATTCAAACTGATGTTCAGATATCTATCTTGTGTATTTTAAACTTCCATTAAAAGAAAATGCTTTCGAATTAACTTTATGCAACCTTATCATGTGATCTCAAGTTGGTTAAGTTCATTGATGGCTCTATTTTGAATTCAGTCTCAAACATCTCTGCACTTGTATAATAATTGCTATTTTCCAATAATAATTTGAATGCCAGTTATGTATGACATATTGCATCATTTAAACTGTCTACTCTCAATTGCCCTACTAATGAGGTATACTTCTAATAAAAACTCCAACATTTTAGAAATTATTAGCTCTAGCTCTCTTTGCAGATCTTCTACAAATACTCAGATAATGTGGTCCCTATTTTGAAAAATTAATGCTTTTGAATGCATTCTGTACTCCATTTTAAATTATAAGAAGCATATATATGCACAAATACATAGACACATATATATACAAGCATGTGTACAGACAACTCATGCATGAATATAAATGTCCTTTCCAGGTATCATAAGTTTAGTTTTCTCCAAATTTCTGAATGATCCTAGAGTAGATAAAAGAAAAAGAGGAATAACACCCACTCATCCCTTCCAAACCAGTATTTCATGACATAATAGCTCTGTGGCAGAAGAAGTGGCAGAGAGAGCACACTGCTTTTGGCACTGAGCCCACCAGGCTAAGTGTCCAGCTGGTGAAACTGTGTCATGTTCTTGATGTGAATACAATAGGCATGGCAATGTTTGCTGACCTAAAATGTAATTAATTGCCACCACTCTGGCAGAACATAATCACAATATTAAAGAAAATGGAACTGGGTATTTCATCTATTTCTTGAAAAGTATTTCAAATGTCATTGTCATATATTATCAAAAGTCATTCAAAATTTCTTAAGATCATTCAGAAGGCCCAAATTCTAAAATAGTGCTGATATCATTACCAGTTTCTCATTCAGATTTCTAAGCTGGGTATTTCCTTTCCTCTCATCCTACTTGCTTACCTATCAAACCCCCTTTTTCATATGCCTAAGAAATGAATTATATATTGCATCCATGAGAGTAATTAAAAATAGCAGGAATTATGAATTATAGGTCCTGCACAGTATCCCTAAAGATGAATTTCTGTTTTCAGAGTAGTTTACAAGTGCGTATTCAGAAAAATGCCTGATAAAGGAAAAATACCTGTACATGCCCTGTATATTGTGTGGGAAAGGTTATACCTTATTACCTTATTATTGGAGAATAAATACACACAGAAAACCTACATATTAAAATAATCCTACTTACCCCAGTGGTTATATACCCAGGGACTCTCTATTCACCCCTTCAGTTTATTGCACTACCTTTTTCACAGACTCACCTTGTTGGGGAATTAAAGGAATTATTCATTAATACATTCAAAATCACTCTGGGGTCCTTGCTTCCCTACATTTGGAAAACTTTGGCAAGATGTTTCTTTATCTTTAACTTGCTCTTCTTACCATCATCCTCCTCAAATGTAAAGTCACTTCAAGCAGCTAGCACTGAAATCTGCCACATTTCCTAGAGTCAAACTATTTTGAAGCACCAAATGCTTCCAGGTAGAACTCTGGCATCAATAGAAAATACAAATAGGTATTGAATGGAATGGTTAGGTCATTTTAGCATTCTACCATTGTATTGATCATCACACATGAATCATTTTAGCTATGTGATGTTTCAGAAGACTCCTGGGCAAGACTGTTGCTAATAAAACAACTGGAATTTTCAATACTTGAATTCAGTGCTGAATGTGCCATACCCGATAGACGTTTTCCCTAAACACTATTAAGAACACAAGGCCTAATGAAATTACTACTCATAATTTTTTAAATAACATGATATTTTGGTCTGATGGTAAATGGTTTAGCACATATGAGGAATTTCTAACCGGCGCCCAAGACTAATGACCATCGGGGATGAAATAAATCAAATTATGATTGTCTCTTGAGGCCCAGAGAACCAAAATAGGAACTGTACATCCTGCACAGTCATGTATTGCTGAATTGTTGATTTTGTTTCCTTTTGTTTTGTTTTGTTGATGTTGTTGCTCTTGCATGAATGATACATAAAAATTAATAGGAACTTGCCTGCATTCAAATTTCTACAAGGTTTTGTTTGATTTCTTTAGGTAAATAATGGGAACTTTTGCTTGAGGTAATTCTTCTGTCTACTGATTTCAATGCACAAGGCTTCTCTTGAAATATAATTTTAAACACAAATAAAGGCTCAGTGCTATTTCGTCAGGGTATGCATTTATCTCTGCTAAGTCTATAAAAGAGTATTTCAAATGTCCCAAACTGCAAGAGGAAAATAGCTAAACCATTTATGGTATCTGTGGTACAATTTCTCCTATTTTAATGATATTATACATTAGATTTTATATCTCCATGAACACTAAGAGGCTACCTTTTACCACTTTCATAATAAAAGTTCTCTACAGGAACTTTTGAAAATTTTAAAAGTTGAATTTTTTGTTTTGGATTTTGTTAGAATTACAGAGTTATAATTGCTATTAGAATAAAAACAATTCAGGGGTTAGGGATACTGGCCATCATTAAATGGTAGGTTCTGTTATCTATATTGCACTATCTACTCATTCCATATACCAAAACGAAGAATTTTATTTAATAATGATCATTCTTAATACCAACACAAATTTCCATTTCTTCTATTGATGATATTACTTGATGGTTGCAAGATAAGAACTATTCTGTTAAGTGGCAATATTTAAATAATTGATAATGCTGGTAGATGCCACTAATTCTTTCAAAGTTACCTATTCTTTTAACTTTCATTTTGCCATTTAACACAGAAAAAATAATATGAGCCTAAGCTCTGATGATAGTGGAGACGTTTGCAAATGAATTTGCATCTTTGCAATATGACATTTTCATATGGCTTCTTATAAAGTTATTACTCATACCGCAATAAATATGCAACTCTCAAGGTAATCTATACTTATGCTTCATGGCCTACAAGCAAGGAAAAATATTGATTTCTTCAAAGCTGTTTCTGCTGTCCAGCCCATAAAACCAATTGTCTTAACCATACAAAGCATTGCTCACTATAGAAATTAATTTGCCAACACAAGGTAAGGATAATGGAAACGATGTTAGAAAGCATCTGTAATTGAAAGGCAGATGAGTCCATTTAGACAAGTTTACTTTAATAGGGAGTCACAAAGGATTAATTCTTCATCATCATGCCCTCAAGAAGAGCATACACAATTTATTATGTAACATCAGGAGAGGCTTCTCTTCTCATTTCAAAAACCAGTGTTCACCATTTGCCAGGGTAAGCTAACCCATTAAGTATTTGTTGTGCCAACTTAGGAGTAAAGCAGAATAACATTTCAAATTTCCTATATTACTGTAAGTTCCATGAGGCCAGGGCTGTGTTTGCCTTTTTCCCTATCATTTCTTTAGACTCTAGCATGTGCTGGATCAATACTGGTTGGTAGGTAACATTAGAATAGAAATGTGGTTAATACTTCAGTCGAATAAATGGTCATCATTCTTTCAATAATATTATAAATATAAAATCAGTGGGAACAGCATAAAGAAGAGGACACACTTAAAATGATAATGGAAAGAACAATTTTGCCTATTGTTAGTATGCAATGTATGAAGAAGAGCCAATTTGGTTTTTCCATCAATATTTTTGTTCTTTCTCTAGGAACAAAGAAAAATAAATCAGATTTTCATATCCGTTCATGAATTTTTTACAAATTGTTTTTCTGATTAATTCTCAAGCGGTCTTAAGAAATGGGAAGTAAATCAGCGCAACTGTTTAAGGACACTAAGTAATTAGTACCCCTGAACTCATGCATCAAAGGGTCCTATGCATTGTAGACCTGTGTGACTCACAGGATTCTCAGGGTGCTTGGCTATAATCCACCCCCCCCCCCACACACACAATTCCAGGCTCAAAAATAGGAAGGAGGGTCATTCTTTAGAAGTAAAATAATCAGAAAGAGAACTCATCAATCTACTTAATTAGACGGCATGTTGCATGTTCAGTCATGAGATCTTCCTCATATACAAACAAATTTTTAAAGAAGCAAAATTCTGCTTCAAATATCAATAGTTATTTATTGTTGCTTTATGTTAAAGCTGATTTGTCATTCACCGTGTAGTATATTGGACTTCTTATCATTTACTTAAACTTTGAAAAATGTTTTTGTGGGGACAATGAAAATAAAGAGATGGTTGATTCTCAAATATTATTTCATCTGTCACCTTAGGATTCAATCTCTTAGGTAGTTTTTGAAACTTCTTTATATAAAACTCCCTTCACTACCCACCATCTTCCATGCACAATCCATAATTACAGATACAAAAAATGGAAACATTTCAATCACACTGAAATTTTGCTACTATTCACAGTTTTGTATAAACGTTTTCACCCCCAGAGAAAATCAGGTTAAAATTACAAGCAGCATTTATAATATGCTTCTAAAAAATTTCTTTGAAAAGAAATTTAAAATCAAATTCTATGATTATCTTTATCTCTTGCTTTAAAATGCTCAGGTTTAAGAGGCAGCAACATTTTCTAGAAGTTAGGGTTTATTTTGTTGCACTGTGATTCTCTCTTAAGAGAAAGACAACACTTCTTCATTAATGTACATATAGCCATTTTAGAATGTCTTTCAGTGGGAAGGCAAAAAATAAGTTACATGCATTTTAATTAATATGGGGGTACACAGGGAATAAATTAATGAAATTTGCTATGGAAATTGACTCCACCTTGACTATAATTAATCCAGAACCATCAATTGAAGACTTCCTACACAACCATGGCTACTGAGGGATAGTCACTGAATTGAAGGTTCTGAGGAAAGAGAGGAATCTTATATTTCATCCAGTCAAGATGTTCTCCAAATGATTAACTCTTAGCTATTGGACTTTTCATTGTTTGAAAACCAGGAATTTTCATTTAACTTTGAAGCTGTAGTACATATGGCACAATAGTTGTCAATGAAGGTATATAATAAAGATTGTTGAAACAATAAATTCATCCATATGTAAATATACATACCCATACCAAGAACTTGAGTCTTCAGCCTATATTTAATTTATGAATAATTCTATTGAGTAGAAACATGGACACTTTAGCTATCAGACATATGTGTCCAACTTTTGTTAGGTACCTATTATGGGTTTTGGTATAGTTAAGAAATTTGTGTAATGATGGGTCTGTATGGGACTATTCCACTCTCTAAGCAGGACAAAGAAGATAAACTCAAAGGTAGGCTCATCTCACATGTGATGCACTCAGCCTGCTCATCACCTACAGAAGGAGAAGGAAGTCTCCTGCATTCCAGAAATGAGACCTGAGTGGGAAGGCCCTTCATAGAAGTTAGCAAACTCAAGTCTCAGAGAACATAAGTGCTTAGAAGAGAAAAAGGGAAAAAATATATATTACGAAATATAGATAAATTTATTTTACTAGCATTTTTTAATCTAAAAAGCATTTATTCTAAAACGACCCAGAGTTGTTGACATTGAAAACTTGTTCATACAGAATGCCCTTGTTCTGGCCCAGGCTCCTCTATAAAGCAGCCACCAGCTTCCCTGCATTGACTGATTCAGGCAAATTACTCCTTGAGTTTTACTTGATGCAGCATCAGGCTACATCTTCTTTTCAGTGTTTAAAATCCGCATTATTAATCAAAAACCTAATGCCTTACTTTGTTTCTATTTTCCCTGTTTTCATTTCCTCAAGTCTCAGCAAAATTCTTCCCTATATTATCTTGGTGATCAAAGGGACATTCTTTTTATCCTGTTCTTTCTCAGAGTGAGAGGAGCGTTCTAGAACTTTTCTCCATGCACTTCCTCAAAGGCCAATCCATTTGATCAAAGGGAAAGGCAGGCAAGATCCACTTTTGCTTCCTTCGTAGGGCTTAAACTGGGCCAAAGATGTATAAATAATAGGAATTATAATAATAAACAATAGTAAACAAATACAAAAGCTTGCAATTGCAAAGTCATGCTTTCTGAGAGTCTGATGTAGACTGTGTTTATGACGTGTGCTCCTTTAGTCACCTGCAACAGAAATGCCTGGAATACATATTCAAATTTTTTATTCATGAAGCTTTATCAGACTGACTAACTTGGAATCATGAAATCTGTTCACATAATTTTCTAGAATCTGGATATTTCTAATGCTGTGCGAAAGAAGTCTTATATGCCTTGTGGTTTGTGAACCATTACAAAGGGATTTAAAGGCCTATTATTCCCTTTTCCATATTATTAGCATCATTTATGTAAAGAGAAAGTTCTGAATTTAACTCAGCCAGTCTTCAGTTTCATTACCCAGTATCCAGAACTCCCTCTATACCTATTATATATACCCAAGGATCAAGGAAAACATATTAGAAAGCTTTCTGAAGAAGTCATGCTATTTAATATAGTTTGATGTAGTATTTAAACTCATTTCTACGGATGTTATTGTCCCATTTCTTTGTCTCTTTGCCTCATGTTCATTAGGAAAGGGAAAAACATCACTATCCATTACAGAACAATTCTTTCTCTGCACACCATTTCTAAAACAGCCCTTAGTTTCGTTTCTTCCAGGATAAATGAGCTCCCACATCCAGTAGTCAGTCAGTAGCATTATAATCCACCTCAATATCTTCTGGCAAATTCAGCACGCCCAAAACTAAGTGCGGCAACTTCTTTCCTCCAGCCCCTTCTTCTTCCTGAGTTTTGTCTTCTCAAAGTAAAAGATATCACATCTTACCTAATGACTGAGCAAAACATCCCAGTGTGAACCGTGACTCTATCACTCCTACGCTCAGAGCCAGGGAATTCTTCCACCTCTTCCTCAGAAAACACTTTCAAATATCTCATATACTTTCCAGTACCTAATTCAGGGGGTTCAAATACAAAGGTCTCGAAGACCTGAAACAAAGTTATTATTTATAAATATAAGGACTGCTTGGTACATGTGCACGGATGCACACACGCTTGTGAGAGCACACACATAGACACTGTCTAAACTAACCAAACGATGTTATACAATTTGCAAGCCCTATTTAGTTTGCTTTCCTAATTAATTTAGTTCCTTAGCCTCCTCATCTGGACTATTCCGATGGTTTTTAGGCTGCAACTAGTTTCTTTCCGCTAATTTTCACTGCCACAAGATGCAGTCCTTTGGAAGTTAAATGTGATCATGTTGTGTCCTTGCTTAGGGAATAACATTAGCCACATGAGCCATCATTCTGGAATTGGAGGTTAGGGCAAGGAGAAAATAGGTGAGCATCACTATGGTGCTAGAGCACATGAAGCATTTCTGGTGGGGTCAGAAATTCTGGAATGGACCTAAAAGAGAGCAAATTTTCTTTTTCCCACTCACTGGTAGAAGGCTGGAGGATGATGCAGGGCAGATTTCCAGGTAATGTGGCAGACTGAGAGGAAGGCATGGCTCCTCCTCTGCTCTCCTTGTGGTGTGTTTTATTCCTTCTCTTTGCTGCTTCATTCTCCCATTCCTCCTCCTTTCCCTTTCTTTTCTCCATACTGCCTACTTTTCGTCTTCCTACTGATTTATTATCTACTTTCCTTTTCATTTCTCTTTCCTTTCTTCCTCGCAGACACTCAGTATCTTTTCCACTCTCTACCTCAATTTCTCCTTCTATGCTCCACCAAATGGCCCTGCAATTTTAATAGCCATAAAGGGCATTTATTTTTCTTTATTACCTGATAGTAACCTAAAAATTGAAAAATGAGATCTCAGATTTTCTTTTGTCCAATGCCTACTTAAAATTCCTTATATATAGCTTAACATTTGCATTTGTGTCTCAATTGCTTTTCCTTCTGATCAGTAATACTAAATAGAATGTCTGCATTTGTCCTAATCAATTGCATTCTAGGCACTGCTGCTCAGTGACCATGGAATTAAACGAATGCTAATGTTGAAATAATTATCAGGAGGAAAATTAGACAAATTAGCATGCTTGCTTCCTTATTACTATAAATGATGTCAACCAAAATACCAAGAGAGGTTAAAAGCCATTTTAACATGAGTGATATATACAACTGAGTCATAATATAGGAAAAACCATGGAAAATTGAATGGGGAAGAAATATTTTTATATATAACAAATAAAAGTTTAAAATAATGTGTAAATATGGAAACTGTCACTTAATATTTCATAAAAAGAAGTAGAAACACCCTGACATGAAATATAACCAGATGAATGAAACTGTATAATTTAGGCACAATTCATAATCCCAATGAAACACACACACGAATGAATAAATATATGTTGCAGATATATTTTCAAAACGGATTGGATATTATGTGTGTCAAAAAACATGTAGATAGAGTCACGGATTGTTAGAATTCTCAGGGACTTTAATAGCCATCTCAAATTCAATATACTTTTTAAGAGAAAGAAACTGACTCACTCAGGCAGATGAAGAATGGGAGAATTGTCCTTCCTAAAGGTATGTAACAAGATGAACTTGGAATCCTGCTTAGTTAGTTTTGCAACGAAAGGCTACTCCCCAAGCTGAGCAGTCTTCAAATGAGGAGACCAAAGCTGTGAGATCCAATAACACTGTTATTGGATGGCAGATCCAAGACCCAGCTGCTCTGCTCCCAGCCAGGACTTTATCCACACTATCATCGGTCTCTTCTCCTTCCTTCCCTTCCTCCCCCTCTTTCTTTTCTCGTGTCAAAAAAAAAAAATTCATTTTAACTGTTCATCTCTGACCAAATGATCACCAATATTTTCCCTTTGTTCCAATTTTCCCTTCAATCAGAATGTACATTTAAACTCTCAGCTTTCTATGAAGGATTTTCTTAATGTTTCAGAGTTACAAATTGAGGGGGAAAATTGACGATTCTTCTCAGTGTTATAAACAGATTTAGTTGGTTAAACTATTTTTATTTTATTTTATTATTATTATTATTATTACTGGTCTTAACCATTATTTTAAACTCTCTAATCCTATAACAAAAAGCATTTGTTTGTCAGTCTGGTTCTGTGACCTTGAGACCTGTATTTTACCTTCAAGCAAACGGTTTATATCTGATGTGAAATCTCTTGAGATGCATCATCAAGTAACACATTACAACCAATACGACCACAACAGAAATAACTATTGTCACATCGAAGAAAAGATTCCACAGAGATAAAGAGTCTTCAACATTGGAAGTGTGATTATTTTACATCTCAGTCTAGACACCTTTTTGTGTACCCATGAGATGAAATTACCTGACACTCTGAATATCTTTATTTGGATGGCAAGGGATTATGAGAGTTTTTCCTGAAATACAAATGGGGGGATGTGCACTTCGAATCAAATCACTGGAGGAATTTCCATTTAAAGGAATTCCTTTTGAATGATCTGATTTTTATATTGCCTACATTCTGAATTTATAGATACTCAATAGTCCCTTATTAGACACCAGATTACACTGGGCAAATTTTAAGCGATATTCTTTAAAGTGATGATAAGCATTAAACAAATTACTCATTTCCAAGAGTTAAATCTTTATTAAGTTTTATATCTCTGATGAACTGGAGTTTCCTTTAAAAAAGATATTCAATTTAAAATTTTCCTAGTTAACAATGATCACTGTGGTTTTTAAAATCTAAAGCTCAAGTACAAAATGTAATAATTTTCAAGAATATTAAACACCTTGTATAAAATATCAAACTTTTTCATGACAAATATAATTTTCTATCAGTTTTTATTTTTTTATTCTAAAATCTCCAAAGGAGACATTATGTTTAAACTATACTTCTTAGTACTTGTTCTGAAATTAATTTTATTTCCTAGGCAACAATTTCTTAAAAGTTTTCATCACATCATCATGTGTTTATAATTTCTTGTTAAAATAGGTACCAGACCATATGATCTGATTTTTATATTGCCTACATTCTGAATTTATAGATAGTCCTGGCACATGGAGGTAGTACAGAATGGGTTAAAAATGTAAGCTAATGAGTCAGACCAACTACTCTCAAACCCTACTTTTTCATCTACTAAGTGGCTGATCTTTGGAAGATTCTTAAACTCTCTATACATCATCTCCTCATTTTAATAGTACCTACTTATTGTACTAAAGTTGCTGTAATCAACTTTATTTATTTACTTATTAAAGTTATAAGGTTGATTAGAAGAGTTAATATATGTAAAGTGCTCAGAACACTGCCAGCAGGGTGTACAATATAAATATTAGCTATTATTATTATTTAACTATAAATATTACTATATGTAGTATGTTATGCTATAGTAGTATTAATATAGCACACTTTCAGTAACTATATATAGAATAAATAATTGATGTGGAAAAACATTCTTTGTTCAAAATACACTTGTTCAAATTTCATTATATTGAAACAAACAAAGCACTTAAACTAAGCATATTAATAAAAATAGAGCTTTCGAAATAGCTTTTGAATTTTATCTTCCTAAGTCCCATTTCTGCACTATGGCTGAGGTTATAAAGATGTGGTCTGGGTGGAGGGGATTTCTTAGGTCAGGCACTGGGAAAATAGAATGTCTCTTACCAGACCCTGGGATCAGAGCAAAAAGTCACAGATGAAAGAGGTGAAAACCAAGATCTGTAAATCAGAGAATCAAACAACCAAAGGGGAGTCCCAGACACCAGGTTACTGGAGCATCAAAGAATTAGAGAACAATGGGTTAAATGAGCCCAAAACTGGAACTGGAACAAATCCTGGAACAAATGCCATTGCCCTCAGCTGGCTTCATGAGATGTAATCATGGGGGGAGAAGTCATATAAAAAGGGAAGGGATTGAATTGGGCAGTTAATACAATGCACCAAACATAACCAGTACTTTTATTTTAGGCTAAAATATATTCTCAAGATGCCTATGGCAGATATTTCATCTAACGATTTTTTAGGCCTCTCTCAAAGATTACTTGGGAAAAAAAGACAGGAACAAAAAGAAAAGAACAAATGTCAAATCAATAAAATTGATGTATCTGAAATAAGGTATCTCCTGAAAACAATCTTTATCCATGTCGGATTTTTCCTAAAGATATAATAGGGAATTCTAGCTTGATCTTGTTTGCAATATGTTGCATATTCATCTAGTGTAATGCAGCAAATCTGCATAATGTGGAACCCAGTTCTGGTGCAGGGACACCCTTCAGGGAACTCAGACGACAGTTCAGGAAGAACAGGAATCTGTGTCTTTCAGCTCACCGTGAAGGGAATTCACAGCGAGCATTTCATCTTTCTTTGACAGAATTTCCCATATTTGCTGAAGAACATATATCACATTTAATGAATCTTTCCATCCAAGGTTTTTATGATAGATATATCAAGACAGGGACAGCTAGAGATACAGATAAATAAATGGGTATATATTTGCATATACCTTTTCTGATATGATGTTTAACAAAAGGGTTTTAAGTAACTTGTATGAATACAGCATGTAAAACCAAATAAGAGCATTTTTCTCTAAGGCACCATGAATCTACTCTCAAATTTTGGCCAAAGGAAAGTGGAAAGAAGCATTCTCATATAAGTCTCCATTGCTTATATAATTATATATTCTCCATTGCAAAAATAATTCTAACTAAATTAAAATGTATGGACACAGCACATATGAATGCATATTATTTTACATATTTAGTAAATATTCCATAACAGGCCATAAGGGTGAAAAAGTACTCAGATTCTAATGAACATCAACACAAAACAGAGACCCTTGCTTAGATTTATATGAGATATATATTTCGATTTTTAGAAATAGTTTATGTTTTCAGTAAAATATTTACACAACTTGAATTCTTATTTAAAATATACTGTCCTTTTTCCTTTCCTTTTTTTTAAGAATTCACAAAATTCTGTTTTTTCCTTATAAGCTTTTACAAGCAACTCTCTAAGACAAATACATCTCTCAATAGCAATAAAAAAGATTATGCTATTGTCAAGTCTTTCAAAATTGCTAAATTTTCCGTGAACTGAGTCATTTTTTTCAATATGGCAAATGCAAAATTTCAAAAGGCCGTACTATTACTCCGCAGCCAGATACACTTATATAACCAACAACGGTGAATCAATAGCTCCTACAGCATTCTGGTAAAGATCAAATAATAAAACAAAAATAGTGGAACAGCTAGACACAGAACTTTGGTTTTCCTTGCAGCTGCCACTGTGATTTGCAGACAAAGACTAAACAATCGATATCTTTGGCATGTCACTTACTGAAGGGTAGAGGTAACCTTCTCCATTCATGGCTATATACAAGCCCGTCTTTACTCCCTGGATGGCGACAACACGCAGTCCCACTGGTATGAGGTTGAACAACGCTGCAAAAACAAACATGGTCTGTCACAAACGGGCAGGGAGGAGCAAGACATTGCCACAACTTGAGCCCCTCGCCTTTCTTTTAAGAAACAACACATTTGTTTCTACCTTCCCAGAAATTCGAACTAAGTCATTTTTATTTCTCTTTATAATTAAGGAGTTTCTATTATCAGTAAAATTAGCATCCCCCCCGCCCCGACTCCCTGCGCTTCAATTTATAAATCTTCTTATCAGTCCTGCCTCCAGCATTTTGAAGAATTGTTGGGATAACAAACAGAATCAAGCCTGTAATCAGGATTCTAGTATCACATCACCGACACATTTGGTGCCAAAAGAAATTAACTGTGAAGATTCTCAAAGAACAAACTTTTGAAAGTCCAAGTTGAAGGCTTATTCTGGCCTTTCAAACCAAAGGTGTGCTTTAGCATCACAATGTCACACAGGTTGGCAGCTAAAAAGGTAATTCCCAAACTAAATTACTCTTGCAGAATCAGCATGATATGTCAACACAGGGCAGAAAAGATGTATAACTGCCAATTTGCTGAATTTAGAAAGAACTAATCAAACTGAATGGCATATAGATTTTAAAGAGGCAGTTTTCTTTATTAATATTTCATAAAACTGCAAATGAAAATTAAAATTGAAGGGGGAAGTGTTTAATTCTACTAACTGAGGATGTAAAAACTCATCTATGTTCCCATGTTTCATTTATTCCCTTGTCAATAAATTTTTAAAAGAGTATTTTATATATATTTTTTGCATAGTGCAGAGATCAATGTTAGATTTTTTAAAAACGTCTTAATACCCTTTCATGCATTTTCATGCCAGGGTTCATAGGTTGACAGTATATTGTGTCTTCTAATAACGTTCTTAGTGAATAAATTTTCAGAAATTTTATTATGGATACATTTTTAAGAGAGCAATTAATTATCTATCATAAGGTAATTTGTTGTCACTCAAGTCCCTCTTGACTCAAGTCTAAATTTAAACACTAAGACCATATCAGAATAAGCATCGAAAGCACTAAAACACTGATGTCAATATAAGTAAAATATTTTAAGTTTAGGCTCTCAACTACATTTCACAAAAGATAAATAAACCCATTGTAAGATGCAGCAATTTTGACTTAAGTCCACGGGTCTATCAATTCATATCTTTACATGAATTTTATACATTTGTTCTACTTAATTTCACGGATGTGGTTTTGTTTTGTTTTGTTTCTGAACAGAGTGAAGAACATTCTGTAGTCTATTCCAACAATTACACCTTACTATTCCCAAGATCTCAAGATGTCTGTGCTACACGAATGATGAAAGTAAAATCTCAGGCCATCGCAATAGATAATTATCCTTGGGATGGATGTGGCTATTTGGATATTAGCTTCCATTTGATGCAAATTAACATTAGACTGTCTTCAGTAAGATTTTGGGGTCTTGTCTCAGATACACCTGTGGAGGAATGAGGCTTATTTTGCTTATTTCTACTATTTAATAAGGTGGAGGAGGTACTTAGGCTATTGTAACTTTCAGTATTTCTTTTACATGGGAAAAGACCATTTTCATTCTGGTCAGGGCACATGAACTGTTTCATCTGCCTTATATTTGAAAGGACAGTCAACATAAGATAATTCCCAGATTTATAGCTAAAGTTTTTTTTTTTTTGGTGGGGGGAAACCCAGAATTGTATGCCTTTTCATGCAAGAGTTATTCTTGCCTAACCTATTCTGAACTAGTTATTCTAACCTTTATAGATTCCTAGTGGTATTTGTAGGTGCCACATACTTAGGAGCAATCCTAGAAGACATCATGAACTGACTAAAATAATGTGGTATGGAAAATAAAAACATCTAGAAATAGTCTTAAATGACCACACTAATTTCACCAGTATGTGGCAATTTTTCCAGTATTTGGTTGAAATCTGAATTTATACAATGGAAATTATAATTAATTGAATAATTAAAGAAAGTGCATCCCTTATAGCAACAGTAATGCGGAAAACCACTGAAAGCTGATCATGATGGTCTGGGGTGAGAATTAAAAATTACAGACAGCCAAACTAACTGGGAAATCATGTGTTTTTCACTCTCTCTATATTTTACAGAATTAGAATGCAATGTCACCAAGCCTAGAGCAGTAAGCACAATGACGATGTCTACATTTTGGTTTATTCTGTAGAATACTCTAAGTTCTCTATATAGCAATAAATCTCAACTGTGGTTCCATGTTATAACTATCTGTATTCATAAAATAGGGTGGCCAGGTCCAAACCTAGAACAATTAAATTAGAATCTCTGGGGATGGGTTAAGAGCATAGCGATTTTTTTGAAAAGTAATTCTAATAGTCAAGGAAAGAATCACCATCCTACAACCTATAGGGCAGGGGTCACTATAAGTGATTTACAATTTCAACACATTGAATTACTAAGGTAAGGAATTCTTAAAATGATAGGTTTTTTTTGTGTGAATTCTTAACACTGTTTTAGTTATTAGCATGTTGACAACTGCATAGTCCTACTCAGCTTGCAGAATCTATTAAGTTTGGTAATGGAAAGCACAAAGTTTAATAACACAAAACCTACTCATAGCTTCCCTGCAACAAAAAAGAGGAAGACACTTTCCAACAAGATACCATAGTTCTTGGAACCCTGTTATTTAATAGATAGAATGGATGTATAGGAATTTTAAAGGAATAAACCTCTAAAAATGAGAGTGCTGATAGGATAAGCTGCGTTGGCCACTTCCTTTAAGGAAAAGAATTTTCCAGTGTTTAATAAGGCCAGTGGTAAACAGTCAGGTTGCCTCAGTACCTTCTGTAGTAGGATCATTTAGCTATTATCAACCATTTTCCTACCAGAGGGTGGGGACTAGACTGGACATTTGTACACTGGTGTGTATGGCAGCAGTGTTTCCGATTTTCAATGGATGGACATGGCCTGAGGTACAATAACTGAGGGAAGGAAGGGGGAACTGTGGTGGATACATTTAATGGACTACTGGACAGCTGAGAAAAGGAATGAAACTGTGAGGCATGCGACTAGGTGAATGTACCTTGAGGACAGTGTGTTGAATTAAAAAAACAAAAAGACAAATATCATCATGCTTCACTCATATGGACTAATTATAATATACAAGCTCAGACAATTGAAGTCGAGAGCATGAGTTATCATCTTGGGGTCTATTGTAAAGTTTCCTAGATTGTAAGCTCTTATAGCAGTAACATCTACTCCTGAGTTGTAACTGTTATTTCTAAATTCTGAGATGCTGAGCTATTTGTGTATAATCTGGTCGTTCTATGGAACTTCGGTTATTTGTGTCACACCTGAGACTCAGAGTTAGAGCTCTGAGACTATGAAAGTTAGCACAACTCCATACAGCAACTTTTTAAAATGTTGAAAAAGTGGTTAGAATTCAACTAGAGATATGAATGAAGCTGATCCAGATAGGACTAAGATAAATCAGAAAACAGGGTAAAGGATAATATAGTCTATATTTTAAAACTTCAACTCTGTGTGAGACCAAAGGTAGAGATGTTTATTTGGTGCAAAATTTATATTTTTGGTAGCATAATATCTAATTTAATTTGTGTGGTCAGTATATTTGAACATCATAATCACATGAAATCTTGAATATGGTGTGAGATCTTATTGGTTTGTAAAGGTTAGTGTGATGCCCTGATATATCCCAGAGCAATTTGGGCAGAGAATAAAAAAAAAGTATTTACAAATCCCCTTAGGGGACTGGATAGAAAGGAGAAAACATAAAACATCACACTAAGCTGTCAAACCAACAAGATCTCACACCCTGCTTCCCAAGTAGGGAATTTCTGATATTCTCATAAGCATTGGGGACAACCAATTTAATAGGCTGAGCCTTCAGTCTTGGGACTCTGCTCTATGAAACTTATTCTTGCAAAGGAGAAGCCAAGCCTACTTATAATTATGTCTATGAGTCACCCACAGAGAACTTCTTTCATTGCTCAGATGTGGCCTCTCTCTCTCTAAGCAACTTTGCAGATGAACTCACTGCCTTCCCCTCCCTCCTACATAGGACATGACTCCCAGGGGTGTAAATTTCCCCAGCAACTTGGGATATGACTCCTGGGGCTGAGCTGGGACCTGGTATCATGGTATTGAAAAAACCTTCTTGACCAAAAAGGGGAGGAGAGAAATGAGACAATATAAAGTTTCAGTGACTGAGGGATTTCAGAGTTGAGAGGTTATCCTGGAGGTTATTCTCATGCATTATATAGATATCCTTTTCTAATTTATGGTGTATTGGAGTGGCTAGAGGGAAGTACCTGAAATTGTTGAACTGTATTCTAGTAGCCTTGATTCTTGAGGACAACTGTATAATTATATAGCATTTACAATGGACTACGTGATTGTGAAAATCTTGTGGTTGATGCTCCCTTTACCCAGGGTATGGAGAGATGAATAAAAAGAAAAGGAAAAAAAATAATTCAGAAATAGGCAAAAACCACTGGGGTGATTGCAATACTAACGGTCAATGAGAGGGAGGAGTAAGGGGTATTTGACGTATAAGTTTCTTTTTTCATTTTGTCTTTTTATTTCTTTTTCTGGAGTGATGTAAATTTTCTAAAAATGATCATGGTGATGACTACACAACTATGTGATGACATTGTGAGCCATTAGTTGCATAATGGTCAGTATGGTGCATGGAGACATCACTATAAAATAGTTTTTAAAAAAAGCAGCATTTGTACATTAGTACATGTATGACATATAACCTATAGTCTTGTAAATTCTTCAAAGCATCATAGTTCATACAGTGATCGGAGATACAGAAACTAATTCTCATCTTTCATTCGACTCTAAAAATGAGAGATCATTGAAAGATATCAGAAGTTATAAATCTCTAAAAGACATCAACTACAACTGTAAGACAGAAGAAAAACAGAGAATGACTTTTGTCAAAGAACAGTTAAGGAGCTAGAGGTAGGAGGGAAAGAAAATGAGGAAATGTATATGTATTAGTTTGAACTATAAGAAATTGTCCATTTTTATAGGCCAGAGATGATGAAATACTGATAATATTAAAACAAGTAAACAATGTTTGACATATGTCTAGTGAACAAAATGGCTCCTTTTTCCTCCATGTGCCTGAATTATTTTATTTTTTTCTTTTCCTAAATAAAAGAATGAAAAAAATCAACCAATGAAGAAACATAATAGGGAGAAGTTTAAAAGTACAAAAGGAGATTTAATGATCACAAGGAGAGAAACAAGATTAGAAATCGTAAAGAGGAAAATATAGATATATAAAAAAAATTAAAAATAAATGGAAGGAAAAATGAAAATGAAACAATGTTCAAAGTCTAAAAAATAAACACAATGGCTAGTAGAATAATGATTTTTTTTCATATGGCAAACATCAGTGGCAAATGTCTATTTTATAATATTAGCTGTCCTCAGAATGAATGCTACTGACAATCTCATTACTAGAATTTAAGACAGGAAATGCCTATATATTGACTAAATACATTCAACCCCTCCCTTCTTTTCATGAAATGATGTAATATATCTGAAGAATAAAACCAATAACTGGATTAAAAGGTTTCTATCTCTTCCTGATCCATTAGGAATATCTCCTGTGATTACATATTTCTAATAAAATCAGATTTTTTTCCCACCAATTCTTTCAATCAGCAAACCTATGTTTATTTCAGAATATACTAACATCAAAAAGAATCAGATGCCAGTGTAAACTGAAAAATGAAAGAAAAACATAAACATTTAAGAGATAACAGAACAAGATAAAAAGAAAAGTTACATGTAAATAAATATTAAAATGAATACAGACATTTATAGAATGGAAGGTGTGTGGCTTTTTTATTTAAAAAATCACAGACTCAAGTCTATAAAGCTGTTCAACATTTGGAACAATGTATTTAGAGGTACACAAGCTTTACGCCCTCCCTATAGAATAAAGATGCTGTATTTGTAAAAAGCAGAGAATTTGAAAATATAAATTTCTATTATTTGAAACACCTAATTCTGTAGCTCTTGAATTTCCACAAGTATCATTATGTACCTCTGGGCCTCAGAAAATAATACATTCAAAGAAGACATGTTATCCATTTTTATCTAAATATACTAGCATTTGTGATAATAAGATTAAAAGTAACAATCATCTGCTGAATATGGCAGTTGTTTGAAGAAGAGAATATTCATATTTACTAAAACATCTTAAAATCACAGGGTTCTTTTGTGCTCAATTAATAATTTCACTCAAATGACTAAAGTAAAATTGTAAATGGCAGTCTAGTGTGTAACATTTATAAAAATGAACTGATATAACCAAATATTTACAAATATATTTTTACAAGTCATTTAGATAGCACTGTATCTTCTACCGAGTATGTTAACTGATGACCCGGGGTTATCACTTACTAGAATTGGTGCTGTCATCCTTGGTTCCATCGAGAGCTCCATCGGGGTGCATTTGCAAGTAGTAGCCTTGCCTGCAATATAACCTGGTCACTATACCCTTGAGCTGGGGATCTGAAAGGCAAACATAGTTATCATAAGCCTCACAATGTGTCAAAATATAGTTTCTTTATTCTTTTCTATCTTTTCGAGTAGTAAGAGGGCATCAAACAGAGGTAGCATGCTTGATCTTATGTCTCCTTGATTCTTGTGCTTCCTCAAACATAGTATACTAATCAGAGAAGGTAAAGAAAATGCAAAAACAGGCTATTTTTGAAACTAATATTACACTGTTAAATTAATATTAAACTATTAAAAACGTTTTAGTTTTTCTTTTTTTCCTAATTTGACAAGCAATCCCAAATGTGAAAAACTTATCTTTTAAAATTCCTACCATTTTATATATATATTCTTAGAAAAAGCTCTGATGTGTAGAATGTCCCTTGGATGCCTAAAGGGTCGCCTGAACTTGCATGGAGGCATCTGTACAAAGAAATCTACTACTGAACTCAGGGTGAAGCACAGTAACAACGCTGAGACAATAATCTGGACAAATTGGAAAAATAAAGTAGAGAATCCTATTCAGTCATATAATTTAAAAGGTGAATACAATTACACAATATGGAATTTGAGCCTCTGCCAACAAAATGAAGGGGCACTGCAGTGGAAGTTTGTTAGAACAAAATGGGAAATTATACGGTTATACACTTCTCATTTGCTTAACTGGAAAAGATACTATTAATCTATTGCTTCACAAAAAGCTAGTTGGACTTTTGAAAGTAAATATTTGCATGTGGCTTTTCAAAGGCAATCCCCATCACAGGAGTCGATTTTGATGTGGTGCACCATAACCGTTACCGTGGTAACAGATATCTCTCCACAATACCAGAATGGGACATGCAAATTTGATCATGCCATCAGAAAGTAGGACATTACGCAATGATGAAACCTAGCATCTTGTAATTTATAGAAAAAAAATGTGGACTTGCAAACAGTGAACACAAAAATACACGTACAAAAAAAGTAAAGATGTCCCAAAACAGAATAACTTTAGACCTTTGTTTAGTTCTCAAGAATTTAAAAATAATGGCAATATGTTTCTATGTACAGCTCATATAACCAATAATTTAAAAAGTGACTTCATTGGATGTAATATGTTTTAGAAAGATGGTATGATGTCAAGAAAAAAAAAACTTCTGGAAAATCATGCATGAACATCTCAGCATCACAACATTAGTGTACCTAAACATATTGGAATATATGTTTTTTTCTAAAAAAAAAACACACCAAAGTGGTTATTAAGATTGTGTCACATACATTCCTTATTCCATAGTATGTTACTTTTAAAAGCACATAACTATTAAGTGCAGAATTTGGACTTAACTGACCTCTCTACAGCCTGCCCACTTAACCACTATAGTAAATTGCCTTTGTAAATTGAACAACTGAACTAAAACATCTTAAAACCTGAAATAAATGCAAAACAATCTGTTTGTTCTAACTAGTGTTTCAAAAATTAACCACAACTGTGTCTAAATCTAAACCCTGCATACACAGGGCTGATTCTATGATATAAAGCAATAGCACGAAGACTACAAAGGATCAGAATTCTTGAATGTATCTTCTAATATGCACCCCACTGTGTCATTGGCTGCATTTCCAATCAATCTCTCCCACAGGAAATCCTTCCTAAAATTGCAAATTCAGTTCTGTGTGTATAATACTTCCTCTAGTATTATTTTCAGCTTAATGAAATAACTTTTATTTGGCTCACTCCCTCAGCCAGCTCTATCCTGATAACTAGTTATGATGACAGTATATGTCTGCTAAAATCAACACCACATGTCTTATTTTGTCCATCTAATGAGTCATCCAGTTCGTACAGAAGCTGTTTTCACAGTGGTCCTAACTCTTTTACTCTTTTCCTATTTTCACTGCCAACAGCAAGTCCAGCCTCTCATTACCCACCTAGGCAGTCTCCTCACTCTCAGTTTTTCTGTTCCAGTGTATCAGATTAAGAACTATATGATGCCATCACTGCCCACTAAATCATATGCACACATCTGCTGCCGTGTTTTCTTCTGCTGCAACCTCGACACCTGGACTTAGCTTCACCTGAATTGCTGTAGGTTGCTAACAGTTATTCCTAATTCCCTACAGTTATCGTTTTCCTTTAACCTTAGCCTGTCTCTAATATGCCCCGTGTAAAGATGCCTCCTTGCACATCTGCCGCACACTCATGCACATATGCACACACACGAGTTCTTTACATAGTTAACACCTTTTCCATCAATACTTCCCCAGGAACACGGTCCTTAACACCTCAGAAGAGATCATATTCCTCTTTGAACTCTTTTATAGCGGCATTCATCATAAATTTAATTTACTTTTTAAACACTAAGCTTATTTAATACTGAAACTTTTAAATACATAAAAAATACAGAAAACAATGCAAATTCAACCATGTACTCATAAACTAGGACTAAACCAGTGTTCATATTATGCCATATTTTTCTTTATAACTCATGGTTAGAATTTCACACTTATGTGTGGGAATATCTTATTAATACATCTCCCCCAATTCGGATAATAAGCTTCCTGAAGACATTTGAAATATGAGATAATGCTCATCATTAAATCTTCAGGGTCTAGAAGGGTCTATTGCAATAGGAAACTGGGCAATATATTTTTTTTTTAGTGAATACTGACAAGGATGTAGTAAAATACCCAGTAGTTTCCTATATTGCTAATAAGACTTAAAATTGCCCAACAATGTGAAAACCCAAGATGGAATTGCATTAGAGCCTTAAAATATCCTCAACTTGATTAAATAGTCATCATTTCTGGAATTCTTTAAAATTACCCTATGTGATAAAACTTTGTATAACATAAGTGTGTAAGACATGAACACGACTATGTAAAAAATATTAACCCTAGGGAGAAAAAATATAAATGGAAGAGAATATACCAAAATGTTACATATAGCAGTCTTTGGATATTAGTTATTGGAAATTGATTTTCAACATTTTGCTATTTCCAAAATTGTTTATCATTATGGCATGTTAATTTTAGAATGAAAAGTAGATGTTTTTGTTAAATCCCCATATTAATTACTTTTGATGAAGGGTAAGTAAAAATAACATTGCATGCACACATGCAAATAATATCACATATGATACTGCATACTTGCAGGTAAAGAACCTAAAACACATATTTCCATTGTATTTTACACGTCACTCCAAATTTGCTAGAATTTCATTCATTAGTTTCCTTTTGTACATAGTCATATACTCATAAAACCTTTGCTATGGTCCTTTACTACTTCTCATAAAATCTGCCAACATAAAATATGGCCATTTATTACAAAAAACTTCTTTTTCAAATAATTTTAAACATAAAAAAGAACAAAACACACACACACACACACTGTCTGTTTGAAACTATTATGTACCCCATAAAAGCCATGTTTTAATCTTGATCCAATCTTGTGGGGGCAGCTGTTTCTGTTTAATCCTGACTCAATACAGTAGGGTGGAAACTTTTGATTAGGTTATCTCCATGGATATGTGACACACTGTTCTAGTTTGCTAGCTGCTGGAATGCAATATACCAGAAACGGAATGGTTTTTAACAAGGTGAATTTAATAAGTTGCTAGTTTACAGTTCCAAGGCTGAGAAAATGTCCCAATTAAAGCAAGTCTACAGAAATGTCCAATCTAAGGCATCCAGAGAAAGATATTTTGGTTCAAGAAGGCTGATGAAGTTCAGGTCTCTCTCTCAAGTGGAAGAGCACATGGCAAAAACAGTGGGAGTTTCTCTCTCATCTGCAAAGGCATGTGGTGAACACATGTGGTGTCATATACTAGCTTTCTCTCCTGGCTTCCTGTTTCATGAAACTTCCTAGGAGGCATTTTCCTTCTTCATCTCCAAAGGTGGCTGGCTGGTGAACTCTGCTTCTCGCAGCTATGTTGTTCTGCTCTGCTCTCTCTGAATCTCCTATTCTCCAAAATGTTTCCTCTTTTATAGGACTTCAGAAACTAATCAAGACCCGCCCAAATGGGTGGAGACACATCTCCCCTAATCCAGTTTAACTACCACTCTTGATTGGGAGACATCTCCAGGGAGATGATCTAATTACAGATTCAAACATACAGTATTGAATAAGGATTATTCTGCCTTTACGAAATGGGATTTACATTAAAACATGCCTTTCTAGGGGACATACATCCTTTCAAACCAGCACAATGCCCAATCATGGATATGGCTTTTTATTAGCTGCAGATGTGACTCCACCCATTCAAAGTGGGTCTTGATTACTTTACTAAAGTCCTTCAAAACAGGAGACATTTTGGAGAAAACTCAGAATGGAGTCACTTGGAGAACAGTTGCTTCCGAGCTGACAGGCACGGATGTTTGGAGATGCTTGGAGTACTGACAGAGAGAGCAAATGCCTAGACATGGGCAGAGCACAGCAAGCAGCATCATGTGCCTTTCCATGGGATTCTATGCAAGCCAGAACCCAGAGTTGTATCCCAGATGAGCTAAGTGAAGGCTCACAAATACTTAGAGAAGGAACCACTGACATCAGAAGCTGGAAGCAATGGAACCGGGAACAAGGATCAGTGGATGTCAGCCTCATACTTTCCCAGATCAGCCTTCCTTGAGCCTGGGTATCTTTCTCTGGCTGCCTTAGTTAGGACATATTTATGGCCTTAGAACTATAAATTATAACTTATTAGATTTCTTTTTTAAAAGCCATTCCAGTTCTGGTGTATTGCTCTCTGGTAGCATTAGCAAACATATACACACATACAAATGCAAAACCTTTCCTCAAAGGTCAAAACTATGGAACTAAATAATCATAATAAAAAAATCAGTCATTCAACCTATCAAAAACAACTTCATCAGTTACATGTAGCCAGGCCAAGGGACAATTAAGTTTCTAGATGTACTGTATAAAGGAGGACATGATCTTTTATTTTCTCACTCTACAGCAAGTCTCAAATCCAGACTACTGTGTGTGGTACAGCCCATTTACATATATTATTTTATGACACTGCAAGAGAAAAGTCACCATCAAGGGACCAAGAAAAATTCACATGATTTTCAAAATGGACAAGATCTAGACTGGACAAGTGCAATAAAAGCAACTGCTTCTAAAGTAAGAGGCCCCAGTTGAAGTGAGGGCCTCTCTTATAAGGGGGGTATAAGGCAATGAAATGCAATGTGTGAAGACACAATACTAAAACTGTCTGTTATTTGTTATCTCCAAAAATAAGTACTAAATTAAGTTTTCCCAATATTTAAAACACAAATGGAAGTCAGTGTGTGCCAGCTGGTCACATGTCCCTTCAGGCCCTTGAAGGACCTACAGAGGACTGACCACACCTAGAAAAGAAGTTTATATTCTGAGGGGTTGGCACAGAGACCTTTGCCCTCACAAATTTGTATCCAACTTGTGCTTTGCAATATGTTTGAAGATTATGTGTTCCTGGTCAAGTAGCTCTAAAAATTATATTCTGTAGTTTAATTAAAGTTAGGATAGTTTAGGATAGCTTGGGTTGAAGGTGACACCAATAAAGCAAACACAAGCAAATGGCAAAAAAAAAAAAAAAATAGCAAAGATGATACATTTTCTCCTGTATGGACTATGTAGTTAAAAATGCATATACTGACATGAGTCCAAGGTCATAATTATAGATAGTGGCATAAATACTCCAGGGTGCCATTAGCCCATAGAATCTTTGAAAAACTAGTGAAACTGGCAGAGCCATCTCCCTAAAACTCCAGAAAACAGTAGAAGAGCCACAGTAACAGAGTCAGGGCCAAATCAAGGACATGCAGCTTTAAAAAAAGGTAGAAGAAGACTATGAGGCTCTTGCTGGCCCATGCCCCATCCCATGGCATTCACCATGTATAGCCCTCCTGCATTCTCTTTATAGGTCATTAGCCTGATTCAGAGGGAGCAGAGCAAACCCTTAGCATATAATAAAATCTGATAAAATAGATTTTATGTCAAAAACTGTTAAGAGGGTTAAGGAATGTCCATATATACTGATAAAAGAGTCAATTCAGCAAAAAGATGTACAATTGTAAATATATATCCATCTAAATTTAGGGTCTCCAAATATATGAAGGAAATACTCATATATGTGAAGGGAAAAAATAGCTGGTTCTATATAAATAGTATATATACTTTAATACACTACTTTCAACAATGGAGAGAACATTTAAACAGAAGATCAAAAAGAAAATATAAGATTTAAATGCTACTATCAGCCAACTAGACCTGATAGAGCTATAGAGAACACTTCACCCAACAGAAGCAGGATGCACATTCTTCTCAGGTGCACTTGGGTCATATCCCAAAACAGACCATGTATGTGAGGTCACAAAACAAGTCTCAAAATTCAAAATTATTGTACTCATCCAATATATGTTCTTCAACTGCAATGGAATGTAACTAGATATCAATAACAGAGGGACAAATGGAAAATTCACAAGTGTTTGGAAATTAAACAACACACACTTAAACAAGCAATGTTGAGGAAATTAGAAAATATCTTAAGGAGAATGAAAATGAAAACTAAACATACCAAAACTTATGGGATGCAGCAAAGGCAGTGCTGAGAGAGAAATTTATAACTCTAAATACTTACATTAAAAAAGAAGGAAGGTCTCAAATCAGAGACTTAACCTTACAATTGGTTGATTTAGAAAAAGGAGTGTAAATTAAACACAATGTGAACAACAGGAAGGAAGTAACAAAGATCAGAGTGGAGATAAATGAATTAGAGAATAAGAAAATAGTGGAGAGAATCAACAAAATCAAAAGTTGGTTCTCTGAAATGATCAATAAAATCAGTAGACCTATACCTGGACTGGCAAAGAAACAAAGAGAGAGGACACTAGAACTAAAATAAGAAATGAATGAGAGGACATTATTACATACCCTACAGAAATAAAAAGGATTATAGGAGGACACTATGAAATGAAAAGCAACAAATTAGATAACCTAAGTGAAATGAATAAATTACTAGAAACACCCAAATTGCCCACACTGGCTCAAAAGAAATAGAAGATCTCTACAGACCAACAGCAAGGAAAGAGAATGAGCCAGTAATAAAAAACTTCCTAACAAAGGAAAGCCCCAGACAAAAATGGCTTCACAAGTGAGTTCTATCAAACACTCCAAGAAGAATTAACACCAATCCTTCACAAACTCATCCACAAAATCGAAGAAAAGGGAACACTCCCTAATTCATTCTATGAGGCCAACATCACACAAATACCAAAGCCCTCTGGAAAAAAGAAATCTCAAGAAAAAAATTTAGAGGCTAAAATCCCTTATGAACAGATACTTGCAAACCAGATCTACAACACATTAAAAGAATTATATACCATGGGCAGTGGGATATAACTGATTGTTGCAAGGGTGGTTCATTTTAAGAAAATCAATTAACATAATATACCACATTAACAGAATGGAAGGAGAAAAAAACATGATCATCTCAATTGATGCAAAAGGCATTTGACAAAATCCAACACCCCTTCTTTATAAAACCACGTAGAAAACTAGGTATGGAAAGAAATTTCCTCAGTGTGATGTAGGGCATATATGAAAAATCCACAGCTAACATCTTACACAATTTTGAAAGACTGAATACTTTTTCTTTAGTATCAGGGACATGACAAGGGTGCCCAAGTCACGATTAAAATTCAAAATTGTACTGGAAGTTATAGCCATTGCAATTAGGCAAGAAAAATAAATAATCAAATTCAGCACAGGGGCAGGACCAACATGCAAAAATTAGCAGTGTTTCCATACACTAGTGATGAACTATTTGAAGAGGATATCAAGAAAAATAATCCATTTACAGTAGCAACTAAAAGAATCAAAGATATGGGCATGAATTTAACCAGGGATGAAATGTACTTGTATGTAGAAAACTACAATGCATTGCTAAAAGAAATCAAACAAGACCTAAATAAATAGTAGTACATTTTGTATTTATGGATTGGAAGACTAAATTTTGTTAAGATGTTACTTCTACCCAAAGCAATTCCAGTTTCAATGCGATCCCAGTCACAATTCCAACAGTCTTCTTTGCAGAAATCAATCATTAAATTTGATGAAAGGTAAAGGGTCTCAAGGCAAAAAATATAGTGAAAGAGAATGAATTTGGAGGACCAACACTTCCCAATTTTAATACTTACTTCAAAGCTACCATAATCCAAACATCCTGGTATTGGTATAAGGAGAGACATAGAGACTAATGGAATGAATTTGAAAGTTCAGAAATCACCCTTACTTTCATGACCAACTTATTTTTTAAAAGAGTGCCAGCTCAACCAGGAAGTAATAGTATTTCAACAAATGGTCCTGGGTAAACTGGATATCCATACACAAACAGTGAAGTTGGACTCCTAACTCACACCACATATGAAAATTAACTCAAAATGGATTAAACACATAAATATTAAGAACCCAAACTATAAAAACTCATAAAAGAAAAATAAGGAAACATCTTCAGGAACTTGTGTTAGGCAATGGTTGCTTAGAATTTACACCAAAAGCATGTGTAAAAAATGAAAAAATAGATAAATGGGACCTTAAAAAAATTGAATACTTTTGTGCAACTTAGGATTCACCATGAAAGTAAAAAGATAGCCTAAAGAGGAGAAAATATTTGGAAACCATATATTCAATAAAGGTTTAGTATGTAGAATATACCAAAAAATCCTACAACTCAACAAAAAGATAAACAACCCAATTAAAAAATGGGCAAAAGATCTGAATAGACATTTTTCCAAAGAAAAGTTGTTTGACATCATTAATATTATGGAAATGTAAATAAAAACCACAGTGAAGTACCATTTTACAACCAGTAGAATAGCTACTACTAAAAAAGTGGAAGATAAGTGCTGGAGAGGATAGGGAGGACGAAAATACTTGTTCATTATTGGTCAGAATGTAAAATGGTGCATTTCCATGGTGAAAACAGTTTTGCAGTTCCTCAGAAAATTAAGAACTACCACATGACCCAGCAAACCTACTTCTTGGTACATACCCAAAAGAATTGCAATCAGGGTCTTGAACACATATTTTCACACCGATGTTTATAGTGGCATTATTCACAGTTGCCAAAAAACAGAAACAGCCCAAGTGTCCACTAACCATTGAATGGATAAACAAAATGAGGCATATACTTATAATAGAATATCATTCAGTCATAAAAAGGAATGAAGTTCTTATATAGGTGACAAATTGAGTGAAATATGACAGGCACAAAAGGACAAATATTTTATTATCTCACTGATATGACATAATTAGAATAAGCAAATTCATAGACTAAGGTACTAAATAATAGGCTGCTAGGGGCGAGGATGAGAGTAAGAAATGGGCGTTAATGCTTTGTTGGTATTAGACTTTGTCTTTGATGAAAAAATTTTGGTAATAGATGGTGCTGATGACAGCATAACATATGAATGAAATTAACACCAATGAATTAGGTATTTGAATGTGGATAAAAAGGGAAATTTTAGATTGTATATATAGTAATATAATAAAATTTGAAGCAAAAAACCTAAGACTGTACAACTCAAACAGTGAGCCCTAATGTAAATTATGGACTATAGTTAAAAATAAAATTATAATAATATGTTTTTCATCAATTGTAACAAAGTGACCACACTAATGCAAAGTGTCAAAATAAAGGGGGTATATAGGAATTCTGAATTTTTGTCATGATTTTAGTGTAAACCTACAATTTCTCAGATAAACAAAGAACCTGATGAGAAACTATATTATTTGCTCAGCAAATTAGTTACCGATTTTCAAATTTCAATATTTTCTTCATTTCTTAGAGGCCTTTATCCTAAAATATAGAAGTCCTAAAAGGCACGGGAACAAAAGATTTGGAGACATTCTTCTAATGTGTGTCAAATACAGGCCCCACGAGAGCAACTACTTTTGTTTTCAACACTGACGCATCATGATCTCCTGCAATTCAGATCCCTAATTAATGACTGAGGAATGAATAAATATCTGGAGTCCTATCCCTTCTCTCTGCTTTGTTTTCTGTTTTGTAAGTACTATGCTGCATATTTTACTAAAAATGTTTTGAGGGCTCTCATTTTGTGAAATTCTGTATTAACTATACTATTTGACATTAATTAAAATAGAAAACAATGAAAGTTAATGTATGTATATCAAGAAAAAACGATGTTTCATAATAATATTACTCTGAGCACACAGAACTGAAAGAAATGCAAATCAAGCCCACTGCCTTCATGTACATGAGAAAACATACCCAGCATTTTTAATTAAAACAATCACTCTCTCAGAAGTGGGTTCAGTTAAAGCAATCACTGTCACAAATTGTTTTCATGCAATATGCAGACTGACAAAAGAGAAATCAGAATAATTCATCACATGATGTGCATGCTTTTAATCATTTAAATTTAAAAATGTACAATATGATTTAAATATTTTATAGGGTAAATATATGAATGTATATACATCCTGTTTCATATTTTATACACATAAATCTGTGTATAAAAGATTGGTTATCAGTGTAGGTTCTTAAATGTCACAGTTCTATTAGCTATGAAAATTCACAGTTTTTTACATGGTAAAAACAAATTTTGGAATATATATTTCTGTGGGAAAAATGTGACAGATCTAATTAGATTTTGGCACTCCTAGTAGCAGAAAATAGTACTGTGAATAATTTACCCAGCGCTATAAATTATCATAAAATTGAACCGTAAAAAATAAACCACACCCAAGAACTCTTCCCAAAAGGTTGAGTAAATCAAAAAGGGTGGATTAGGTGTACTAAGAAGAGTGATAAAATAATGAAAGGAAGATGAAATTTTGCTATATCTTTCTGTTTATTCCTTAAGGTGATATTCAATTCCTCCATGAACTGACCCCATGCTACTTCCAAAGTCCCATCTCTTATGGAACTTTGTTCCAGACATTTCAGAGAAGCTGTCCAACCCACTCCCCTGATCTAAAGCACTATTATAGCTGCTAAATTTTAACTGCTGTTTCCACAACCTAGAATAACATTCTCCATGACTTCTATGTCTGCTGGAATCCTATACCTGTGAGCACTAGGGGTATTGTCTTGAATAAAAAACAGTTGTTGCCCTCAAAAAGCTTAAGTCTATTGAAGAAAAAAAGACAGAACCTGTAATATGGCTTTATGTTAACTGACCATGTGTTAAATTAGTGAGTTTACAGGTCTTTCTTCTTTGCAAATACATTAACAATTCTTTGATAATTTGTGTCATACATTACTCACAATAGCCTCTTGTTATGCTTTGTACAGAACAGGTACTTAATATTTATTGAGCTGTAGTCACTTTCTGTTTGTTTTTAAAAGAATCTATGTATAAGCCTGTTTTAGTTTCTCAGCTGTATGGTATGTATGCACATACCATACAATGGGCTGGCTTAGCAATAGGGATTTATTGCTCAGTTTCAAAGACTAGAAAACTTGCTTCCTCCCTTGTGTTGGTATCTTCTGCCTGGTCATCAATATTTGCAGTTCGTTGGCTTTCCTGTCACATGGGAACGCACAAGGAGATGTCATCTCCTTTTCCTTCCACGTTCCTTTGACTTCCTCATTCTGAATGGTCCCCATGGCTTGTCTTTCTGTGACCAAATCTTTTCACTTTTAATACAGCCAGACTGGATTAACTAATAACATCTTCAAAGGTCCAATTTACAAATGAGTTCACATCCAAAAACCTAGGGGTTGGAACTTCAACATGCCTTTTGAGGAGGATACAATTCAATCCCCAAACAAAGCCTTAAATAGTTTTCAAGACAAACGCATTGTGCTGTTCCTTATTTAAGAGTTAGAAGAGCAGAGCATACTTGAGATAAAGTAAATTGGGATTTTGAAGTGGGAACCATAATGACTGAAAATCATTATCAAATCCTTCTCAAATCAGGTTAGCAAAAAATTCCTTCTAGATAAAAATATATTAAGAAAATGACTATAGAAAACCCAACTTCTTGGAGAAAATGCTTGAGGAATTCACTAAAGGGAAAGGAAGAAGTAAGGATTCCATTTAATAATTGACCCTAAGCACCAAGGAATAGCCCTAATAGTGTTATCACTGGAATCCTAGTGTAAGGTTTTGCATATCCAGTGTATTTGAATGTTCAGTTGCTACAAGCTCCAGAAGGAAGCTTGATCCCTGATCTGGATCAGTGGAAAAGCATAACCTTCTAATACTATTTTCTATACTATGCTAACATAGTAGAGACACTTTAGAGCTCCAATGCTTCAACATAATCCAAAATTGAACACTAAAATGGCCAAAATATTTGATCTATTGTTTCACTTTACTTATTCGTCACCAACAAATATTATAATTGCATGATATAGCATTCTGTCCTTTATCCCACCAATTTATTCCTTCTAAATTGTAAATACAAATATTTAAAATTTAAGTAAAAATGCAAATTCTATCATTGTTAAAAGATGATGGCATACAAAATTCCTAGGCATGTTTACATCTGAAAAAATTCTAATTTGCCCTTTAGTTAGTGACTAAATTCAGGATCCAAATCAAAGTATTATTATTATTACACCCAGGGTAAGCTTTTGTGATCATAAACAATGTCAGGGTCCCTAATTTATGAATGACTTAATACATTCCTTGCCATGAGTGCAAGTTTAAAGAAGTGGTTATGTTCTGTCTCAATGTGCCGAGGAGCTACTCTGAGTGGCATCCGCAGTATTTATGGTTAGGAGCTGTGATAGTAGGGTTCTGTTGTCAAATTGGCCAAATTGTCTGCTGAGGCAAGTACTGGCTTGACCCTTGCTGCAAGGATATCCCATGACCCCTGCCACAAGATAATCCAATCATCTGAAGAATTTTAAGGAAGAAGAGAGACTCTTTCACTGCCCTGTCAGCTAGCAAGCCTCTCCTGTGGAGTTCGTCCAGACCCTTCATTGGAGTTGGTAGCTTCACAGCCTGCCCAACAGATTTTGGACTCTTCCATCCCCACGGTTGCATGTGACACCTTTATAAATCTTATATTTACAGATCTCTCCTATTGGTTCTGTTTCTCTAGAGAACCCTAACACAGCTTGGTGCCAGGAGTGGTTCTTGAGAAATAGAATCTTAAAAATGGATTTTTATAATTGGTTTTCTACTCTGACTAGACTCAGAAGCACTGTGACTCTGTTTCCAATAAGGAAGGATGGCACTGACAGTCCATGGGGTGAGTTGGCAAAAGAGATACTCAAAATATTACCATCAGATTCTGCTAATTGCAAGCTTATATGAAACAAGGCTCTGCATGAGAATGTTTTTGATACCTTACGGAGTTTTGTGGAATTAAGAGGTATAATGATGTTGGCTGGGTATTGTTTAATACACTAGATACACTGATGATGGAAAGGGATGAGCTGAAGTCTTCAAATTTGCACCTTAAGCACCATATGAATAATGTAAAAGTTTCCATGTGTGCTCTGAAAAAAATCTTATTTCCTTTGGTCACAGATTTGAGATCTCTGAAAACAAGGCACAGGGCC
The DNA here is from genome assembly GCA_004026745.1 of Myrmecophaga tridactyla. Classification (NCBI taxonomy): domain Eukaryota; kingdom Metazoa; phylum Chordata; class Mammalia; order Pilosa; family Myrmecophagidae; genus Myrmecophaga; species Myrmecophaga tridactyla. Next base: position 91,207 of record PVIY010001430.1, on the reverse strand, counting down.
TCATTGTGGGAGAAGCAGATATATAACAATAAACTAAAATTTCAGTCTTGCAGGTATCTGCTGTTAAAATAAGGGTTTTGGTTGGAAAAGAATGGGATCCTGAAATGTGGGAGGTGATATATGGCTTGATAATGATGGCAATGGGGAGGAGAGACACGATACCTGGAATCTGCTGAGGCTTTCTAGATAAAGCTGTAATGGACTTCCCTAAGGAAACAGCTTTCTGACCTCCAGCCTGCTTTCAGGAAACAGCTTCCAGGCCTCAAATTTCCCCAGAGGAGTTTGCCATCCAGCCTCCACCTAATAAGATTAACACTTCAGTGGCTGCTAACCTGTAACCACCTCCCCTGGGGAAACAGCCCTCACTCCTCTGTCTGAAGCTACTAATCATGTTTCACCAGGTGAAACTGCAACAGGATGCCCTGAGGTAATTGGCTTGAAAGACACTTCTATTTCTTTCCATGACCCACCCCCACCACCCGTCTTTTCTTCAAGACCTAAAGTCCCAACAGACGCTGAAAGATGAGGTACAAAGTGACGTATGCTATACTCCAAAAGAACTGCATAAGTTTTCCAATCTGTATAGGCAGAAATCAGGGGACTATGTGTGGGAATGAATATTAAGGGTGTGGGATCATGGTGGAAGGACTATAAATTTGGATCAAGGTGAATTTATTGATATGGGCCTACAAAGCAGAGATTCTGCATTCAATGCTGTAGTTTGAGGGGTTGGAAAGGGTATTATCAATTTGTTTGGATAGTTAGCTGAAACGTGGATCAAAAGGTGGCCAATATTACCTGAGGTAGAAATGTCAGAATTGTCTTGGTATAAGGTAGATAAAGGGATCCAGAGGCTTAGAGGATATTGGAATGTTAGAGTGGATTTATCAAGTAAGACTTGCTCACACACCCCAGGAATGACCAGAGGACACTTCTTTCACCAGAACCTTAAGAAATAAATTCATGAGGCTAGCTCCATCATCCCTGAAAAGCTCTGTAGTCGCGCTTCTCTGTGGGTCAGATATTACTGTGGGAACTGCTGTCACTAAACACAATGGGGATGACTGGCTCCCAAGTTGGCAGAAGCCATGTGGCAACAGTTAATCACCATAGACAAGGTGGACATGGTCACCATAAAGGACAGCAGACTCGTAGTAGTCAAAATAATCTGACTTACAGAGACTTGTGGCTTTGGCTAGTAGATCATGGGGTACCTAGAAGATAGATAGGTAGTCTACTAAATTCTTGCTGAATTTATAAGCAGAAGAATTCTAGGTCTAGAACAGAAGTCTAACTTGAATTATAAAAACAGAGAGTCACAGTCCCTTAATCAATTCCCAGACGTGAACCTGTTTACAGACCCAGAGCCCCTTGAATGAGGGGAGGGACAGGTACCATTGGGGAAGGACCATCTTACACTAACCGTTAACCATTCTCCCAGCCTCCCCCAAGGAGACATATGACCTTTTACCAGGGTGACTGTGCACTCAAGAAAAGGAAATGATCAGATATTTTGGGCATTATTGGACACTGGCTCAGAAGTGACACTAATTCCAGGAGACTCAAATTGTCACTTTGGTCCACCAATCACCTTATGGAGGTCAGGTGACTGATGGAGTTTTAGCTCAGGTCCATCTCACAGTGGGTCCATTGGGTCTCCAGACCCATTCTATGGTCATTTTCCCAGTTCCAGAGTGCATAATTGGAATCTACATACTTAGCAACTGGCAAAATCCTCACATTGGTTCGCTGACTCATGGAGAAAGGGCTATTATGGTAAAAAAGGTCAAGTGGAAGCCACTAGAACTTCCCCAACCATAAGCAAAATAGTGAATAAGAAGCAATATGGCATTCCTGGAAGACTCAGAGATTAGTGCCACTCTTAAGGACTTGAAGGATGCAGGGATGATGATTTGTACCACATCCCCATTCAACTCTATTTGGCCTGTACAGAAAACAGATGGGACTTGGAGGATGACAGCGGATTATTGTAAACTTAAGCAGGTGGTGACTCCAATTGCAGCTGCTGTTCCAGATGTGGTATCATTGCTTGAGCAAATCAATGCATTGCCTGGTACCTGGTATGCAGTTATTGATCTGGCAAATGCTTTTTTCTCAATAGCTGTCAGTAAGGACCACCAGAAACAGTTTGCATTCAGCTGGCAAGGCCAGCAGTATACCTGCACTGTCCTGCCTCAGGGGTATATCAACTCTCCAGCCCTATGTTACAATCTTGTTTGCAGGGGCCTTGATAATTTCTTCCTCCCATAAGACATCACACTGGTCCATTATATTGATGATATCATGCTGATTGGACCTAGTGAGCAAGAAGTAGCAGCTACTCTAGACTTAATGGTAAGGCACTTGCATATCAGGGGATAGGAGATAAAATAAATCCAACAAAAATACAGTGGCCTTCCACCTCAGTGAAGTTTCTAGGTGTCAAGTGGAGTGGGGCATGTTGAGATATCCCTTCTAAGGTAAAGAATAAGCTGTTGAATGTGGCCCCTCCTGTAACCAAAAAAAAAGACACAATGCCTAGCTGGACTCTTTGGATTTTGAAGATATTCCTTATTTGGGTGTACTACTCTGGCCCATTTACCAAGTGACCAGAAAAGCTGCTAGTTCTTAGGGAGGACCAGAACAAGAGGAGGCTCTGTGACATGTCCAGGCTGCTCTGCCACTTGGGCCATATGATCCAGCAGATGCAATAGTGCTTGAAGTGCCAGTAGCAAATAGGGATAGTGTCTGGAGCGTTTCACAGGACCTATAGGAGAATCACAACTCAGACCCTTAGAATTTTGGAGCAAATCCTTACCATCCACTGCAGATAAATACATTCCTTTTGAGAAAGAGCTTTTAGCCTGCTACTGGGCCTTAGTAGAGACTGAATGTTTACCCATGGGCCACCAAGTTACCATGAGATCTGAGTTGCCTATCGTAAGGTGGGTGTTGTCTGACCCACCAAGCCAAAAAAATTGGACATTAACAGCAGTATTCAATCATAAAACGGAAATGTTATGTTAGAATTAGAGTCCTGAAGGCACGAGTAAGTTACATGAGAAAGTGACCCAAGTGCCCATGGCCCTGACTCCTGCCACATTACTTTCTCTTTCCCAGACCAGAGCTATGGCTTCTTGAGGAGTTCCTTACAGTCAGTTGACTGAGGAAGAGAAAACCTAGGCCTGGTTTATAGATGGTTCTGCCCAATATGCAGGAACCACCCAGAGGCGGACAGTTACAGCACTACAATCCCATTCTGGGATGTCCTTAAAGGACAGTGATGAGGGAGAATCCTCCCAGTGGGCAGAACTTTGAGCAGTGCACCTGGCTGTTCATTTTGCTTGGAAGGTGAACTGGCCAAAAGTGTGTTTGTATACCCAACTCATGGGCTGTTGCTAATGGTTTGGCTGGTTAGGGACTTAGAAGGAACATGAATGGAAAATTGGTAAAAAAGAAATCTGAGGAAGAGGTATGTGGATAGACCTTTCTGAGTGAGTAAAGAACATGAAGATATTTGTGTCTCATAGGAATGTCCACCAAAGGGTGACTTCAGCAGAGGAAGGTTTTAATAATCAAGTAGATAAGATGACCCATCTTGTGGATACAAGTCATCCTTATTCCTCAGCCACTCCTGTCATTGCACAGTGGGCTCATGAGCAAAGTCAGCATGGTGGTAGGGATGGAGGTTATGCGTGGGCTCAGCAACATGGACTTCCACTCACCAAGGGTGACCTGGTTAGGGCCACTACTGAATGCCCAATCTGCCAGCAGCAGAGACACACACTCAGTTCCTGATATGGCACCATTCCCCAAGGTGATCAGCTTGCCACCTGGAGGCAGGCTGATTACATTGGACCACTTCCATCATGGAAAGGATAGTGATTTTTTCTAACTGGAATAGACACATACTCCAGATATGGGCTGGCATGCTCTGCATGCAATGATTCCGCAAAAACTACCATACATAGACTTATGGAATGTCTTATCCACCATCACGGCATTCCACAAAGCATTGCTTCTGATCAAGGAACCACTTCACACCAAATGAATGTGGGAATGGGCACATGCTCATGGAATTCTGTGATCTTACCATGTTCCCCATCATCCAGAGGCACTGGGTTGATACAACAATGGAATGGCCTTTTGAAGACCCAATTACAATGCTAACGAGGTGGCAATACCTAGCAGGGCTGGGCATTGTTCTCCAGGAGGCTATGTGTGCTCTGAATCAGCATCCAGTCTATGGTGCTGTTTCTCCCATAGCCAGGATTCATGGGTCCAGGAGTTAAGAGGTGGAAACTCACCATCACCCCTAGTGATCCACCAGGGAAATTTTTGCTCCTTAAGCTCTGCCAGTCTACACGTCTTAGTTCCAAAAAGAGGAGTGCTTCTACCAAGACACATAACAATGATTCCATTAAACTGGAAGTTAGAATTGACACCTGGCCACTTTGGCTTCTCATGCCACTGAATCAATAGGCAGGAAAAGGGATTACTGTTCTGTCTGGAGTGATTGATCCTGTATGTCAAGAGGAAATAGGACCACTACTACACAATGGAGGTACAGAAGAGTTTTCTTGGAATACAGGAGAACCCCTAGGGTGCCTGTTACTCCTACCATGTCCAGTGATTAAAGTCAATGGAAAACTGCAACAACTCAATCCAGGCAGGACTACCTTCAGGAATGAAGGTCTGGGTCACCCCACCTGGCAAAGAACCATGGCCAGCTGAAGTGCTTGCTGAGGGTAAAGGGAACATGGAATGGGTAATAGAAGAAAGTAATGATAAATTTGAACTACAATCACATGACCAGTTACAGAAATGAGGACTACTGTGATTCTATGAATATTTCTTCCCTGTTTTGTTAAGAATATGTTTGCATTTGTACATAAGCAAATATCTTGTTTTCCTCTTATCATATGACATAAGTTGTACTGTTCATGTCATGGTATTTAAGTTATAAGATATGAAGTTTAAGAGTGACTGTTGCCTAAGGACTTGAACCCTATTCTGGAGAGATGTAGTACATTTCTGGTTGTATGCAGGACAGTTGAGTATTGCTAGGCAAAATATATGACTGTTGTTGTGTTCTATTTGGAAATTAAGCATGTTTCAAGGTGATGTATATAGCTGCCAAGTTGACAAAGGGTGGTCTGTGATAGTTAGGTTCTGGTGTCAACTTGGCCAAGCGATTATGTCCAGTTGTCTGGTTAAACAAATACTGGCCTGATCATTGCTGCAAGGATATTTCATGGCTGATTGATAAACCAGAAAGGTGATATGTTAAATCATGTCAGTTGATTGCACCTGTGTCAGATTACATCTGCAATCAACTAAGGCATGTCTCCCACAATGCGACAATCCAGTCAGGTGAAGGTTTTTAAGAAAGAAAATGTTACATAATTAAATCACAATAAAGTATGATCTACTTCTTTCAGACATTAGAAGTGGGATTCTCTAAATTTAAGGAATCTAAAAAACAACTACTATTTGACTCATTCACAGAACTTCCACAGCCAGTCAAACCTATAGTAAGCCATATTAATTTGTACTCCAATTGTCATTATATTATCTGAAATTGAGGATGACAAAAAGTATATTCTGCAGAAGAACCAAGGACATCTGTTGAAATTATTGTTTAATAAAATTCATCATCAAAAGGCTTTCAGTGAATGTTATACTGCAATCAGTATATATCATATTAATCATAGAAACAAGAATAGCAATTTTATTAGCTTTCTTTAAAGAAAGTGCAGCACAGTAAAATGGGAACTTTGCATAAAGAAATCACTTTTAATTTTTTAATACATAAGTGCTTTAGGGCTAGGGTGCATTTACCTAAATATATTATGCCAAGAAAATAAACAGTACAATAAGTGAATTTAAGAAAGTAATTTCACATGACAAGGATGGATCAATACATTCCAGAGCTGATGCATATTTGTTTAAGCAAATAGTATTCTGAGCAACTATAAAACTCATTTTGCCTGTTGATATCCTAGAACTATTCAGAGACCTCCACCCAATCAGCAGAGTTGGATATATGAATAGCTGGAAGTGGTACTGAAAAATACTTTAAGGCTGCTTTCACTTCAGGAAGGGGCAGACATCTGAGGGCTGCTCTCTTTTAAGTTTCTCTCCTGAATATTTGTCTTCTAGCTACTTCTAGGAGAAGGCAGAATGATAGAAAATGTTTACTTTTCCCTTTTTTTTTTTTTCTAACCCAGTTCCATTCCCCAAAGAACCTCCAGAACAGAAGGAGGAAAAGGAGATCAGGGAGGAAAAGATATTCAGGGAATACCTATAAATTAAAACAAATACTGACACCTTCAGCTAGAGAACAGAAACATTTCGGGAAGAGATTATGAAAAAGATTTTTTTAAATCCTCCTGAAAATCACTGTGAAAGAGCCATGAAGGGCAATATAGAATTCGATGTTAAATGAGAGTTAAGTTGTGAGAAGGTATATGTATATTGCAAGACCAAAGCTTCTTCAGAATTTTCCAGTAGGAAGTAGTGCTCTTCATCATTTTTAGTTTCATTTTTCAGGCTTAAAATGAAAGGCAGTTCATAACAATTTCCTCAAAGAGTCCTTAATGGCACATCAATCACTACAATTTTATCATACAACAACAGAAATAGATTATTTCATATTGGAAAATAAAGGCAAGTCTTTTGAAGGAAGAATCCTAACCACCTTCTGTTGAAATGTATTTTCAAAAGCCAAGACATTTGGGCAGGCATTTATTGAGCATCTACTTCACCCCAATCTCTGTGCTGTGAGTGGAAGAAATTAAAAGCCAAAGAGCTTATGTCCATTGCTGTCAGCATCAGTAAGCCAAAAGTAAGACCTAAAACAACTAAGCTCTGCAAATAGAAAAAATGTCTACACTAATTAATACAATAATAAGAATAATAGCTATCATTTCCTAAGCACATACTCTGGACCAGGAACTTTGAGAGCTTTGTTTATATTGACTCATTTAATCCTCATAGCAACTGTATGAGGTATGTTGTATTATTAGTCTTACTTTACAGAGAAGAGCCTGTGTGGCCCAGAGAGGCTGTGATTTGCACCCAAGTGGCACGATAAGGAAAATATGCAGCAGTTATTGGAGGGCCCCATAGTCTTGCCTCAAGACCAGCCCACAAACCACTGAGCCATGCTGTGGGTGATCCCGGTGTGCTCAGACCACACAAAGATGCCCAGGGCCTAGGGGGGACTCCAATAGACTGAGAGTGAGTAAATACAGTGGACCTTGGGAAAACCGTATGAGAGAACTTAAAAATCTGAAGAAAGTAAAGTATTTGTGGGGCTTTCATGAAAAAAGAAATGGGAATTATTCAGTTTTGCTTTTGAAGACAGAATTAGGATAACTAAGTAGCAGACAGATATCAAGAATGAACATAAATAGTAGCAGTGATTATTATCTATATTGTTCACTGCCTTTCATGCAGTAGGTGCTCAATTAATAATTCCTTAATATATTGTGGTAGATTGAATTATGCATTTCAACATCAACAACAGAAAACATGTTTTAATCTTAATTCATGTTCCTTCGGGTATGAACTCATTTGTAAATAGAAGCCTTTAAAGATGTATTATCTATTCCAGTAAGGACTCATTGGTAATCATCTTCTAAGATCCCATTTTTATGGGACCAAACTGAATTAGTTATTAAGAGAGGAAGTCAGTGGAAACCAGAAGAGCAGACATAAGGACCGAGAGACCACTATGTGGTGGGAGGCAGAGATGCAAAGCCAAGCAACCCCAGAGATTGCTACAAGCCAGAAACAGAATGCTCCAGACTTTGGGAAGAAAGCACGGGCTTGCCTATACCTTGATTCTAGATCTTTAGCCTCTGAAAGAGTGAGCCAATAAATTCCTGTTGTTTAGCCAACCCACTGTGTCTTAGCAGCCCTGACATACTAAAAACAATATAAATAAATTAGTCGTTTAAGGAGGGAGAAATTTGCAACAACCTTAGCTGCCCAATGAAAGAACCAGCTCTCCTATAAAGTAATGAATGTCATGGCATGAAAGTGTTCACGAAGGGGTTGGATGATTTTCTATTAAGATAATTGGGAAGGTAATTTTTACCTTTTGTATTCTAAATTTAGTCTTACTTTATGTTTGCTTTGAAAAAAAATCACACATCTGCAAATTCAAGACAAGTATCATGAGGAAAAGCAGAATTTGAAAAATGTCAAGTGACACTCCATTATTATATGATAAAGACCAGCTCGGGACCGCCACACAGTGAAGTATAGATACTGCTGTCCCTTTCCTCTTCATTACCCAACTCAAAGAAGAGGAAAGGGACCACTGACCCGAAGAAGTCAGTGGAAACCAGAAGAGCAGACATAAGGACCGAGAGACCACTACGTGGTGGGAGGCAGAGATGCAAAGCCAAGCAACCCCAGAGATTGCTACAAGCAATCTCTCGGGACCTCCACACAGTGAAGTGTAGATACTGCTGTCCCTTTCCTCTTCTTCGGGTTGGGTCATGAAGAATTAAGGAGAGAGGAAGAGTGGTAATGGGTGAGGGGGTGAGGAGGATAAAAGGAATCAATTTCTTAAGAAGTGATTAAGGACCCTGCTTATTAGAGTAAAGGTTTAACAATGGGAATCTATAGTAGTTGAAAGGTTAGGAAGATTTTGGTAAAATTGTAAAGCAAACTGTGGGTTGTGGAGTTTAAACAAGCTAGGCATATTTTAAAAGGAGTTAGATCTACTCAAGTCTGGAAGAAAATTTACGTTCGATTACGTATTCATTGCTTTTTTTTTTTGTATTTCCATTACCTTTAAATTTTACTTTATATTTTACAAATATGGTTACATAGTCAGAGTTTGCTAATTTAATAAGCAATCTAGCTGTTTGGACATGTTATTTTTTGGGTACAGAGTGGGCAGGAGGAAGAGAAGTGGGGGAGTTGATTCAGAATCAGAGCCTCTTTCTGCTTTCCCTCACCACTTCCAGATGCACATTCAAGTCCTAACTCTTCCTTTCCTTTGCTTAAATTAAGTGAAGTTCTGTGGCTTTGGTGTTAGATCCATACCTCTGGCTCCTAAAAAAAAGTAAAAATTACTGGGAAAGGCCACACTCAGTGAATACATTCTGGCACACCCTTTTAGAACAAAATTTAACTTCCTTTTTATCCATATGTGCTCTTTATCCTCACATCCATGCCCTGCTCGGTGCAGTGAAGGAGTTTGCTATTTACCTAAAAGACTTTCTGAGCTAGAAATGATCTAGCACAGGCCCTAGAAAAAAATCTCAGTGCTCTGGAGAAGAATCAAAGAAATCAGGAAAGCCTGAAACTGCAAAGAAGGACAAGAGCTGGGAGGTGTGTTGTCAGACCTCAGTGAATCTTGTCTCAAATGACAATGAAAGACACTAGAAAAACGAAAATCAAAACTTTAAAATACAATACACTCAGAAATACAACTTCACTGCATGTGCCTTAACTTTTATAATACAATCATAATGTATAATTGTATACGTTTTATATAATGATTATATAGTATAATAAAATTATGTGGGGACTAGGAATTTTAACTTTTTTTTTTACCAGTTTTAAAGTCCTAGTTCAGCCCTTTAGCATACATGTATGAAAATAAAAGCTGTTCATTTAATTTGCATTCCATGCAAAAGCTATGTTAAGACCCAAATCTACTAGGCAGTTTAAAGCATTTTCTTTCTTATGGAATTTACGATTTTATGTGGACATCAAGTTGGATTATATAGAAAACAGGTCACTAATAATAAAAGACATAAATATTACTGTACATTAGCATCACTGGACAAAGAAGACAGCTATCCATTATGATGAACAAAAATATATGGTTTGGACATGAACACCATGAAAGAGCAGGCCATTCTAGTTCATGTTAAAGAAGGCTTCAGAGAGGGTGTGGGATTTCAGCTGAGCCTGAGAATATGGCCAGGATGTGGATTATGGAATGAAGTGGAGGCTTTCCAAATAAAGGGAAAGTTCTCAAGGAAGAGAAGTCCAAAGTATTTTCTAAAGACCTTTCGACTGAAGGGATAATGGAAGTTAAAGCAGATGACAATCTGCAGGTAGCTCTGGACATGCTTGAAATTCAAGCTAAGGTGCGTTCACATTAAACAGTGGGAATTTAGTGTGCTGTGTCTGTTTTTTTTCTTTATTAAGACATGAGCTGACAATGTGACATTTTAAAGGACATTATCAACTACAGATACAAGCAAACTCATATTCTTCAAATACAGAATGCTTGGTTAAATAAATTTTAAAATTTTATCCTGAAGAATAAAACGTACTTGATTGTGATTCCAAACTTCCAAATCCAAATTTTCAAGCCCCTTCTTAGAGAACGTTAGCATCGGGGGTTGGGATACATATAATGTTCTGATTGGGTGCAGTCTAGTTTTGAAAACCTTTAATGCCATGACATTAAGTGATTTCAAGACCATATCTATTAACATTTCCACAGGGTATAAATTTAAATAATATTTTAACCAAGTTTACTCTGTTGCTTCACAATTGGAAGATATGTAATAAGATGATTAATAGAAAACCACAAAGCTTTAAATCCTGATCAATTTTTTTCTTGAAATGTGCTGATGAAGTTAATCAAAACAGCATCTCCTTGATCAATTCAAAGACAGATAACTTAAAAAGCCTGCTTCTTTTCAAGATTACCTTCTGATGAGCAACAACAATAAAATTTAGAAAAAAAAAGTTTCTTGAAGATATGTTTCCACTAACTTATGTACAGTGGTGTGAAAGCTGCCAAGGAAGTATAAATTAAGAGATAAAATTTACCAACCATGATTAATGCTTTAGAGACCAAACGGGGCTCATTTAAAAGAAAGCTGTGTAGATACAGAGGAGAGTATTCCGAGCTAAAATTCCTGCCTCCCTAGAGAGCTGTTGTTTTCTTCGTGTACTAACATGATTGAAGAAATGAATTTGATCTAAATTTTCTCTTTTAACATAAGCATTGTAATCTATTTCCCAGATTTTAAAGTTTAAAGGAATTAAATAATTATTTTTATGCCTCCAAGTTTTAATCATGTGATACAGAAATAAATAGAAAGGACACAACCAAATATGCTTATAAAACTAGCCTCGGGGGCAGTGCGACGGTAGCTCAGTAGCAGAATTCTGGCCTGCCGCACTGGAGACCCGGATTCAATTTCTGGAGCCTGTCCATGCCAGCAAATCATCAAACTGATGTTTCATCAAATAAAAAAAGGAAAAGGAGCTTTACTACATGCTTATCTGACTTGGGGAATTTCAATGGACATTATTTATTTCAGTCTTTAACACAACCTATATAATAGATGAAGAATTCTTGGATCTGAGAACATACATAATTTGCCTATTTTTGCCCAATTAGTGATAAATGACGTTGACTCTAAATCCTTGATGAACTGAATTCCAAAGGTGTCTTTCCTTTGTGATGTGCTTTGGTCTACATACACATATCATTGTTGTTGTTGCTTAGTAACATTTTTATTCAAACTATTTCCTCTGTTTCTCCACCTCTCCAAGCTTTACCTTCAAGGTACCCCACTTTTTTAAATGTCCACTTATTCTCCCTGTGGGAATTCATTTCTTTGATTTAGGTAATTTACCAAACTAGGTTTGTTGAGTGTTTTATAGTTGCTTTAATAAATCAAACAACTATATAATATGCCATTGTTAAAGTTCTAATATAAATCTTGATTTATGAAAAGGCCTGTGAGTAAGGTAAGAAAATGCCTACATGCAGATTTCAGGGCCTTCCTTGAGAGGAGGTTTGGGAATTCTTATGATGACTCTTTCTGTTCTCACCAGCCCACAGCTGTAGAATACCAACAAATTATATTTGTAAAAGACATTTCCCGGTTCACCTGAGAAAACAGTCTTCCTCTGAAATGGCCTAATGATGACTGCTCAGGACTCATGAAAATCTTTACGTCTGTTTTGCACTGCAGTGTGCCAGGGAGAGCCATTCATTGACTGCTGTTCATCAAATTCCCTCCTTTAAAAGGTGATCTGCATTTTATATGGTCCTCTCAGAAAGTCAGAACTTTAAATAAAATTGGAACTAAATAAAAAGAACTTTCAAATCTCAGAGAGGGCAGCATAAAATAGATTACAACACCACTATGGGTTGCAACAACAATACTGCACTCCCAGATAGAGTCCAAGTTGAAACAAAGTGTTTCCCAATCCGAAAATAGAATTCACACTTTCGGACATTTGTGAAAGCAGACGATTATCAAGAGGGGATCTTCAACGGAGGGCTGCCCTGGGGACGCCATGCACAGCAACAATTCCAAGCCTAGAAGCTCACGTGCTCCTGCCAGCTTTCTGCTCCATATCTGCAGGAACTGCCCTTGACACTTTGGTGTTTGGGGAAGGCAGCAGGGGAAAGGAAAAGAGCAGCTTTTGGAGCAAAGATGGAGTCCATTGCTCCTCTTGTCGGTTCTATGAGTTGGATTAGATGCTTCACCTTTCGGGATCACGTTTCCTCATCTATAAAAAGACCAGGGGAATAATGTTCTGCCCCCCAAAGTAAGATCACTAAATATCAGGGATATACTGGCTCCAGAGATAAGGAAAGATAAGCTTTTTTCCTCCTCTTTTGCCATTAATTTTTACCGTATCTTTCATAGAAATTCAAATTATAATAATCCATCTCCAAATCTTTTATGAAATTGGACGCATTTATTCTGTGAGGGAGGTATTTTGTCTGGGGAGATACTCCGCCCTCTGCTTAGTGCTGTTTCAGTAAGAGTCCTCCAGGCACCACTCTCCAGACCCCTGGCTCCTCACAGTGTTATTTCTCTGCATGGGAAATAACCCAGGTGCCGAGTGCTTCCCCTCTGAGATGGGGCCCCTTGTCACCCAGAGTTCAGGGAAACATGTCAGAGGCGCCTTCCTTCTGAAAAGCACCCCCATGCCTAGAAATAATACCAAATGCGTTCTTCTGTCTTTCCTCCTTTCTGTGCATCCACACAGGACGTCCTTCATGCTCTGTTCCTTATCTCCCAGTAGGTAATGACAATGGTGATTGGAATAACAATAAAAGCCAACATTTAATCATTGCTCACTATATGAGTAAAGCATAATACAAAGAACTTTAAAGACATTACCTCCCATCAGCCTTAGAAAGCCATATTAATCCATCATTATTACTTTAATTTTATTTATTTAAATGCATATGTGTAATTTAAGCCTTAATTGGATAAGGAATTTGACAATGGTCATAGGAATTAAGTGTTAAATCTGGTTTGACCCCTATTTTCAAGGCTGCCAGATGGAACTGTATATAGTAACTAAGTTTTAATTTAACCCCAAGTCATAGAGGCACAGAAGGATATTCTAATCCATCTTCTGATGGGGGCATACAGGAAATAGAGGAAGAAGATTAGGGATGAGGGTTACATTACTTCTAAGTGCAGAGAGTGTGAGTGTGAGTGTGTGTGTGTGTGTGTGAGAGAGAGAGAGAGAGAGAAAGAGAGATTGAGACAGACGAAAGTCAGAAAAATTATCCAGTGATTTGTTAGGATTTGCTCACAGAATAATTGATATAGCTCAGAGGCTCAGATTTACCATATACAGAGTTTGCACAGTAGGGAAAGAAAATAAGGAAATGGACAAGCTATAGTCAATGTGAACTTGTAAAAGGAAGTTTCTTTTACATGGTTCTTTTCTCTCTCTCTCTTTTTTTAATGTGTCCTTATACAAACTCTTAATTTTCCCCTAAGAAAAAGTGTGTGTACCCGGTATTACATAAAGCCTTTTGATACAAAGATTTCCACAAAAGCTCTCTTTGAACATTGTTCAAAAAGTGTTTTAGAAACAAAGGAAAATGGCCTCACCCTTATTGTTTTCCACTTAGCTACATACATTATTTGGGCATAAGAAAAACCTTAGTAAAATCTAATGAAGATCAAGACATTCTTAACGTGATCATTCTCTTGACAGCAGAGAGGAAGTTCCAAAACTTTGCAATTATGTGGACCATTGAACTTGTGACGTGCAAGGAATTAAACTTGTTATGACTCATTACCATGACCCCCAAATACCCTAAACCCACTGTCATCTGGCTTAAAGGGAAATGAATTTATAGAGAACAATGAGGTACTGTGTCCCTGAATCTGTTCTGAAATCTCCAGGAGCAAAATATAAAGTTAACAGTGGTCTGACTTCAGCACAGTGCAATGAAAAACACTGGGGTTCAACCATTTACTAACTGTGTGATTTGTGGTAAATCACGGACTCCCAAGTTTCTCTGTAAAATAGACATAAAAATACTTTAGCGAGTGTCACAGGATGCCATAAGAATCCCCTACATTATTTTAAAGGAGTGAGGAGTATCAAGAAATAAGGCTGAAAAGGCAGGTAGATGTCCAAATCTTAGGAGTTCTGTTAAATACATTAAACATTGATTTTTATCCCAAAACTGGTAGATCATAAAATTAAAGTATGCAAGTGACAAGATCATAGGTGGATGTTTAAAGTATCGCTGTGTTTGCTCTGCTGGTGGGAATGATGCATACAGTTAAAATGCTGTTCCGGTGACCAGGCTACAGATGGCCATGCCTTTCTCTGAAGTGGGAGCAGTGACAGTGACAAATACCTAGGTGTAAGAACCATGTAGGAGGTAGAACTGGTAGGATGGGTTTTAATAGAGGTTTGCTCTTAGCATTGCCTGCCTGCTATGCTTAAAACTGGCCTTTGCTTCTTTTAAATAGCTATTTCCTGTTCATATTGTCCATTCATCACCTACTCTGTCCAGTACCCCTCTAGCAGGTCTTTCCTGGCTCCTGCACCTACAGCTGCATGAACTAAATCTGCATTTTGCTCTCACAATACCTAATGGCAAAGTCCTGCTGTTGCAGTGATTGTGTTGTATTGTGATTACATACCTGTTCATGTGATTGCTTTGCTGGGGTTGGCACAATAATGTGCCTCTCCCCCAAGGATGTCCAAGCCCTAATTCCTAAATGAATTCCTTGAATATGCTACTTTACATAACAAAAGGAATTTTTCATATATCATTAAATTAGGGGTCTTTAAATGGGAAGATTATTCTGGATAATTTGGGTGGGTCTAATATACTCAAGAAATCCTAAAAGGCAAGTGAGAGAGAGAATTGTCAGATGAAGCTCTGCTGGCTTTGAAGATGGAGGAAAGAGTCATGGTCCAAGGAATGTGGGAGGCTTTCAGAGCTGGAAAAGACAAAGAAACAGATTCGCCCCTAGAACCTCCCAAAGGAACACAGCCCTGCCAACACCTTGATTTTAGACCAACGAGACCCATGTCAGACTTCTCACCTACAGAACTATAAAATAAATTGGTTTTTGTTTTAAGGCACTAAATATATGGTAACTTGTAACAGCATCAATAGGAAGTAAATACATTTTGCACTAGACTGTTAGCATTTCAAGAATTGGGACTTAATTTCTTTAACTCTCTATTGCAAACAAGAGGCAAGCACTCTGAGTTTTTGAAAGTACTTTCACTGAATACAGCACCCTCTCCCAACTTTTCCTGTCCTTTTTCTAGCACCTCTCCCTTTGTAGAAATATGGAAAGATATTTAAGAAATGTCAATATAACGGGCTTTTTTGCATTTGGAATATCCCTTTGTAGTTTTTAAGATGATTTCACATACCTTAACTCAATCACCTAACTCCTGCAAAGATTGGATTGTATCTACATTATGATTACAATAATGTTCAAAATATATATATATGGGAGAGAATGTGCGAAAATGAAAACATTTGTGTAAGAGTAATAAAACGTTAAATTTGATCCTGTATGACCATTGTAATGATAGTTTGCATTGTTCACTGGTGCTTCTAATTAAAGAAGCGCCACCTACATGGGTCATTGACTTACAAAATATTAGTGGTAAATAGTATTTCTGGGATTTATCTGTTACTCCAACAAACCTCACAGTTTTCAGGGGGAGTAACTGAAACCCATCCTTGTCCAAAGTTGCAGGAAGTAGCATCTGAAACACAAAGCCCTACTTCCACACTGGGCGCTAGCACTAAGTGGACCAAGTTGACTCTTATTTTAATTATCCGTGTCATGATGCTCTTTGTAACACATTATATTGCTTAATATACATACTGTTGATAATCCTGCTATTAATCAATTAAAATGGGTACTCAGTTGTGAAATTGTGCTTCTAAAACTATCAATAAGGATTTTGGATAATTAATAAGTTGTTCTTTACTTAAAGATTCAAAAAATAAAAGAGGGAAGATGGGAGGAAGATTCTACTCAATTAGTAACAATAGTAAAAATAATCAAGGCTGCCAAATATATTTACTTCTCTTTGCTTTTGTACTAGTCACCTTTTAATTTTGCATTTCTAGCAAAATTTTTATTTGCATCACTGAGAACCTAGTACAGAAAGAGAAAAAAGATATTTGGATATCTTTTTATATTTGGATAAAGGATAACTTGGAACAACAAAGTAAAATATATGATAAAACCTTTCCCATCCATCTAAGAACCACATAAAGAATATTAAATATAGTATGGAAATTTATTTCAAACCATTAAATATGGTTTGAAATTTGGAAAATAAATTATTTCCTTACTCTTCTATAATTCAACTTTTGACACTCAATGTTAATATCTGTCGCTGAACTTCTCAAATCAAAGCATAAGTGTACTTCCTTTTGCTATAATTTTGATGTAAGAATATGCTTCAGAGACCTTCACACACTGTTAATCTCCTAATGACTGCTTGGGGAGGATCATTTTACTTTTTCCAAATTATGTTGTCATTTTTTAAAGAGTCCATTGAATCTTGAACAATTTGTAAAGTCTGATACTTTAATTTCCTTTCAAATCAAATGCCACGAGTTCTTTACAAGTATAAAATAAGGTCATCAATTTCACTACATAATTCCATTAGGAAAGGACTTTATGCATTTCTTACCCATGCCCCCCTTTGACTCTTCATGCTCATTCATTCAAAGTCAGTTTGGCACTATAGAAATGCTTTTATTCTTGTCCTGGACATAAACATTACATGTTCTCTCAAGTTAGGCAGAGAATCATTCAAAGTTGTGAAACCTTTTAAAGCTAGATGAAAAATAATTACTCATTAAAAGGGGCACTGAGGTACAACACAACTGTCCAAGAAAGGTAACTTTAGCAATTTAAAATCTAGAAGGCAAAAAGTCATCAATTTGTAAAGGCTCAAATTTCATACTTTGCATCAGGAGCTAGAAAGGGCAACATGTGGTGTCTGATGTCAGAAGACTGAAAATTGGAGGAGGGGATTTGTATCTATACAAATATAGGGTGCCTAGACTATATTCTCTAGCACCCTGCTCCAGCAATCCTCAGAGAGGGAGAGGAAAATGGTCATGTTCACTTCTGAGTCTCAGAGACTCAAACAGCACCAGATAAGCAAGAACTTCTTTGGCATATTTCATTCTGTTCATTAATTCTGGAATTTGTATTCTTCTCAATAACATGCTTTCATTGTTAGAAAATAGTTTAACTTATTACTAAAATTAAATTTGATGCTACAAAAGCCATATATGTTTGCCCTATGGGTTCTTATTCCTCCACTACTGCTTTATTCTTCAACGGTATCCATATCCATTCGCAAAGCATGCAGAAAACACTTTTCTCTACTTTTGACGTGGAACAGTAATGGTCTCTGATCATTTTCTCATTGTGTTTCCATGTCACCAAGTCAATCCCCAACGAAACATTTTGCCTATTTTTCAAATCAGTCCCCTCTCCCACCGCACCTCTTCCATGAGTACGAAGTTTAAAACTATCCCTAATGCACCTCACACTAAGGCGCATTGCTGTATTGCCTAACATTCAAACTTCCATTTCTATTTTCACAGTATTCCACATTTCACCTGGCTCATCTAGTTTCACCCTCCAGTCATTACACTTTTACTGAACAATTTTTATGGATCCTATTCACAGACTTTTGTTCTAATACTGAGATCTTCTCACAGTCATGATTCCATAGTAGAGAAAACCTATGCTAGCTGAGATGCAGCAAAAGATGCCAAAGAAGATATTAGTGCTTTGACAAAGGGGTATTTCATGGAAAAGAGGTCCATTCTTTCCTATCACTTTGAGATGCAAGAAGAGATGAGAAACTAAGTCAGAGCCTTTCTTACAGACTGAGAATAAATGTGTTTCACTCTACATGCCTATATGCATGTACACTGGCAGACATGTGTGTATCTGTGTGTTTTTTATCTGAAATGATGCTATGTCCTATCATACAGTACATCAACAAAATGATAATGACTAAGCATGAGAACATAAATAGGGGATTTTACCTGTTGGGGTCTTATCTATATTTTGGTGTTTATTTATAAAATAATATGACTGAGCTAGATGATTTTAAGCACTCCTAGGCAAGGCACCGTAAAGTAGGCTTTAGCACAAATAAAGATAAGAACCAATAGCCTATTTTTCCTTTCCTCCCAGCCCAGATGTCTGAGCTGATTATTATATTAATAGTCTTAGAAATGAGATCAGAAACATGATGTGCTGGGAGATGTGTAGTTTTGCATGGGGAAGAGGAAGAGGTCTCTGATCAATATATGAATGGAAAGATTGTGCCCAGGTTCAGAGTTTGCACCCACTCTTATATGCATACCCAGAGTTAGACAGTTTACAAAGCATTCCTACACGCTTTATCTAATTTTGAGTCTGACTTGTGAGGAGCTAGAACAGATGCAATTACATTCACTTATTTGGCATTGATGCTGAAGATTAGAGCAACTGAGTCACTTATTCAAAAACAAGCATTCCTAATCTGACAGACCTCCGAAAGACCAAGGCAGTCCAAGGGATGGCCTAAGCTAGCACCAGATCAAAATGCTCATAGTTTTCAATTAGGAATGTTCCAATTTTTTGTCAGGACTACTCAGGTCTCTCTAGACTGATTTTGATTAAGAATGAACCTGTTGCTCAGGGTTATAGCAACCTGGAGAATGGGCTCTGTAGTTTCATCTTACTTGTAAACTTTAAAAGCTAAGCCAGAATTAGACCATTATATTGCTCTTTTTTAGGTAAGCCCCCTGCTGTTTCACATTGTAGAAGATCATGTGATAATTTACAACTTTGTTGCTATTAGCAACTGCCAAGGAATGAATTCGGAGAATGAAAAAATAACCTGATTTTTACAATAGAACACAAAAGACTTAAAATAATTCCAGCTGGAAGTATTAGCAGTATAATAGCATGACACATATAATATACAAAAGAGGTCTATCTAGAAACAATTATTGATAAAAACATCCATCTTTGCCCCAGATTGTATTAGAAATTAGAATTGAAAATTAAAATTGAGTCACTGGATGATGTTCTAAAAGATTAAACAAAATGAAAAGCTGGCCAAGAGTTTTCTTCCAATAAATTCAAATGACTTATAAGAAAATTTGGAACTGGGACTTGATTATAACATATATCACAAACTCTCTCTCAATTTTTGTTGATATACTGATTTTATCCAAGGTATAGTGACCAAAAATAGGAGATGAACACTTCTTAATAGCCAAAAACGAAAGTAAAACAAAATAAACCCAGTTGTTTTGTAAGACATTCACCTTAAAAGAATAAGCATGCCGAAAGGGTACAAGTAAAAATATGAAAAACTAATCAACATGCAAATACTTAAGCAAAGAAAGCTGGTGTACTTATATTAACAGCAAAGAAAGTAAACATCAAAGCAAAAAGCATGAAATTATAACAAAGGTGATAATCTATCAAGAAGGTATAGTAATTTTACATTAGCCTATAAAAAATAAAGGCAAAATCGAAAAACGAAAAGAGATGAAGACAAAAACACAATTATAGTGGGACATTTTTAATACAGCTGCCTTAGTAACTGACAGAATTAGAAACACAAAAATCGGTTTTGTACAAAACAAGAAACTTGAACTACATAATTATATTGACATACATAAAATGCTATCCTGGAAAATGAAAAAATAAACTTTTTTTTTCCAACTTACATGTCTCATTTCCAAAATTTGTCTAGAATTGCACAGAATTTGTTCTCAGATTACAGTGGATTTAATCTAGAAATTTAGGGATATATTCTTATAAAACGATAACTAGAAAAATTCCTAAGTATCTGAAAATTAAGTCAGTACTTCTAAATAATAATGATATTAAAGAAGAAATCATATGGAAATTAGGAAATACTTTATTGTGTGAAAATTAAAATGTAACACAGCACAACTCTGCAACTGAGCTGAAGCCATGCTTATAGGAACTTCATAGCCTCATACTCATATTTAAATTTCTTTAAGGCTGAAAATCAATGAGTTCACTATTTATCCCCTCAAAAAGTTAAAAAAAAAAAAACCAGCAAATTTAACCTACAGAAAACAGAAAAAATAATACATTTAAGAACAGAAATTAATAAATGCAAAAATATGCAGCAGGAAAAATAAATTAAGCAGAAGTCTTTTTAAAAAACTAATAAAATTAGAAACACCCTTACAAAGCAATTTAAGGAAAAAGAAAAGAGAGAAAGTTATCAATATCAGAGAAAAATGGGACACCACTACAGATCTTATGAAGTACTACTAGAGATAACATAAATGAATCTCAGAACATAATGTTAAGAAAAAGAAGCCAGGCACAAAAAGTACATACTTAATGATTTCATTTATATAAAGTTTTCAAATAGGCAAAACAATACATTGTCTTAGAAGTCAAGAGAGCTTCTGGCTTTAGGGTTTATTGATTAGAAAGGCACAGGAGTGAGGCTTCTGGGGTCTTTGTAGTGTAATCTTGATCCAGGTGGGTTCTACACAAGTGTGTTCACTGCATGAAAATTCACTGAGTTACATATGATTTGTGCACTTTTCAATGTCCGTGTTATACATCCATAACACATTTACTTTTAAACTTGAGATAGCATTTTGAATGTAAAAACAGCTCTAGAACTATGAAATAGAATTAGACATTATACATGTCATCTTCAATATATAGTCAGTTTGTAAATCCTCTGAAATGTTATAATCTAGGAATTTTTTACATTGTGTGAAAAACATTGAGAGGACTTTCTAATTAATAGAAAATGAATGTCTTTTTTTAAAGAAAGAAAGTTTGGAATTGACAAAAAGATAAATCACAACTTTTCCCAAATGTTTGGGAAGAAAGTTTATTCTATTAAATTGTCTCCCAGATTTTATGCAGGTCTTACGAAGCAAGAAAATATGAAGAAATTCTTTCTGAAATAAATGGGGAGGATTTTTCCACAATTAAATAAAAACATGGATGAAAAAGAAAAAGTGGTGAAAGATGGACTAAGGCCACAATTCTTAGCATAGTCCTTCCACTTCCCAAGTGGTAACTTTCAACCCTGATTAAAAAGAATGTTCTTGTAACTAGCCCTTGGCACATTTTTCTTATTCATTACCACAGAAAACTCCAGAAAAGGAGGCAGTCATACTATAATAGAGCATCATCTGTACTTATATCCAAAAACCAGGGTTTTAATCCTACTACTACTCCAGTACTCACTATATGATCAGAAAAAAATTACTTAACATCAACAAGCATCAGTTTTTTCACATGAAACATAGGGACGATAATGTTTACTTTGGAGGATTTGTGGGATGCTCACAACAGATAAAGGTCAAGTTTGATGAAGTAAAAAATTGGTTGACATGCATACTTGGAACTGTAGGAATATTCCAGCTTTATTAGTCTATCAACATCCTTAAATTATTCAGGGGAAGAAATATTTAAAAGAAGATCAGATACATATAGTGACTCTGCCAGGGAAATCAAACAAGAGTATACAAGGTCCCAACTTCAAGAATTCTGATGATGGACAGCATTTTCCACATTTCAGAGGTTTCTCTCTCCCTCTTTCTAATATTTTTTTTCCATTCTCTTGTTCTGTTCTATTTTTAGCTACCTGATGTTAAATATGCCAATTTTAAGGTTTGCTTTATGGTGTCCAGAGGCATATGAATGAAAGGGACTCGTATAGTTTTTTAAATTATACCCTTTTGTATTATGCAGTTTCATAACTGCAACTCAAAACACCATTTCAGGATATGCAATATACCACACATTGACATTTTTTTCTCACGAAAAAAGGCGCTAGTAGCCAATATTGGTATAGCCACCACTAAATTAGTATGTTTAATCAAACCACTTCTGTATAATGCACTCTTGAAATGGAATCACCTTGGATTCAAATGCTAATAACCACAGAATAACCAACTTCCTGAAGTCATAAAGGAATCCTCTTGCCTTATAATCATTTTCTTCACTAGGAAAATAACTGTCTGCTGAGTTTTTTAGTAAAGGACATTTTTCTTGCTCCAAATCCTGTCATGATTTTTGAGAATTTGAACTTTCAATGACTGGCTACTAATCAGAAGCATATTAACCTATCCTTCTTTCAAAAGCAGTACTTTTAATCAAAATCCAATAGCTTTTGTTCTATGTTTCATTCATTTGACTTACTAACATTGAGATCCTCACTTATTTAGTGTTTCTTTCTTTCTTCCAAAGAAATCTTGATGTCATTGTCAATTCTGATGATCTCACATCCAGTGGTTTTATTTTTTCTAGTCCATCCAATGAAGCTATCTAGATTACTTTTTTACCAATTTCTGTTTGATATTATTTTATTTTTCTTTCTGGCTCTCTTGAAATGCACTCTAATTGGCATACACGAGTGAACTTAGGAAGATGATGTACAGTTTTTGAGGAATATATTTAACGTTACTTAACAGGACTTGAAACTGCAGATGCAAAATACCTGTAAGGCACCTTGCCATTCGTTTCAGTGGCAGGTGGAGGCTAAGGTATGAATAAGTGTGCTGTGTAGGTCTGTGTCTGGGTGGGGTCATTCATTTCAGTTATACTTTCCCCAGGTTTGGCATTGTTTCTATATCTCCTCTCTGAAGATTTATTTGCTTCAAATGGGTTTTATCTTGATTACTAGTGTGCTGGTTTAAAACTATTATGTACCTCAGAAAAGTATGTTTTAATCCTGACCCAATCTTGTGGGGGCAGCATTTCTTTTAACCCTGACTCAGTATCGTAGGGTGAAAACCGTTTCTGATGAGACTATCTCCGAAGAGATATTGCCCGCTAATTGTGGGTGTGACCTTTTGATTAGATGGAGATGTGACTCCACCCATTCAAGGTGGGTCTTGATTCGTTTACTTGAGTTCTTTAAAAGGGAAAACATTCTGGAGTGCCGACAGAGAGAGCCAAAGCAGATGCTTGGACAACAGATACTTCAGAGCTAACACGAGACCCAGACATTTGGAGATGCAGGGCCCGGCAGATGTTGCCGTGTGCCTTCCCATGAGATACTAAACAGGCCAGAACCCAGAGTTGTGTCCCAGAGGAGCTAAGTGAAGATTCACAGATGTAGAGAGGAAACCAGGAACAAGGACCAGTAGATGCCAGCCTTCCAAAATCGACCTTCCTTGAGCCAAGGTATCTTTTCCTGGATGCCTTATATTATATTGATTGCCTTAGAACTGTAAACTTGGAACTTTTTAAACTCCCTTTTTAAAAGCCATTCCATTTCTGGTATATTGCTTTCCGGCACCATTAGCAAACTAATACACCTAGTGTATATGGGGTCTCAAGTATTCAAACTATAAAATGAAAGAAAAAATCCTGTGCAGTGCCAACACCAGGAGAATGTTATGACACTTTTTAGGTAAATCAAGAATTCGGTCTTTGGAAGAACTGAGTTCTTAAATACCAAGAGGCATTAAACTGACTTGAAGTAGAAACTTTAGTAAGCATCTTATTTTTTTCCACTTCAATATTCACATCTATGAATAAAGGAAAATTGCGGATTTTATCTACCCAAAGACGGGATGAGGTAACTAGGACATGAACACACACACACACACAACCAGATAAGAGCACCATTAACTGCAATTGTTTAAAATCTGGATAACAGATACAGATTGTATTTGTTTGCATTATAAATTATAAAGGATAGAATAATAATTAACCAACTTTTCCAGGCCATATTTAGTGAGCAGCCAAAGGATGCATGGAGTCTAAATAAATCTGGAAATGCCAGGGACAAGGCATTGTGTTCTCAGACACTGAGAACAGACCAATGAGAGGGCAATTTTATCTGTGGGTGGCTTTTTCATGGAGAATGTAAGCCTGATGGCAAAGAAACTTAGCTCTGTCTCTCTTTTCTAAGGCTGAGCCCATGAGGGATTCTAAACAAGCGAGCCAACGAAGAATTTAGAGCTGATAGGTGTCTTCCAAATCGTGTCGTCCAATCTTTACATTGCATAGACATTTCCACGCATTGACAAACTTTGCCTGGTTAATTAGTGGCAGAGTGAAGCCCAGAGCCGGGGTCTTCTGTGTCTGAAACCCCACTTCTTCCCATTACCCCAGAGCAGCGTGGCGGGCTAGGTGTGTGTTAGAGCGACGGGACAGCAATAACTAATAAGAAGGGAAGTGTGTGAAAGAGGAAATGGGGCTGAGGTTTTACCTATTTCTTACATTTCACCTTCAAAGAAAATAACAATTGGCCTGCCTTAAAAGACAACAATGGGCATTTTGTGGGAAATTTTTAAAAAAGGAACAGCAGGATGAAACAATTATGAGGACACCTTGGTTAGTGTTAAAAAACTGTGATGCTGCAAAGTGCTGTTTCCTTTTGAAAAAGTGTAACAGGAAGTTTTAGGTTGTATGCATGTTTTTAAAATAACAGTTTAAAAAAATATGATTGTACAACACAAACTGAACAGTAAAACTATGATGATAGTTAATGCTACAATTAAAATAAAAATTTTCATCAATTAGAACAAAGGTACCTCACTAGTGTAAGATATTAATAATGGGGGAGTGACGTGTGAGGGAATGTTTATTTTCTGCTCAATTTTTCTGTAAACCTATAACTTTTCTAATAAAAAATTATATTAAATATTAAAAAAGGAATAGATAGGAGTACTCAAACTACTGCACCTAAGGAAATTGTGCTAAAATAATCCTTTGCTGCCACTATCATAGGGCAAAAGAAAATCCTACACAGATATGAAATTCTCACCTTTACACTGAAGTTGTAGTGTAGAAATTGCCAAAAGTGTTTAATATTGTACTGTGGCTCTCAGTTTCACTTAGCTGTACAAAATTAAGCCATCCAAAAAGTGACAATGATAACAGTTATGGGAATGTTTCGGCACCAGGGACATTTCTAATGATGAAATTCGTGCCAGTTCAGCAGCAGTAGCAAGGGAACAGGAAACCTTTCCTCATTAATGTCATGTGTTCCAACCTTCAGCAGCTTTCACAACTTTTCTCATTTTCCAATAGGTAAAGAACATAGGTTGAAAAATAAAACTTGTCACAAATGGAAATACTCCAAACCTTACGAAACTTTTTCAACATTGCCTCATTGGCGTACTCGGAAAGAAAAGTCTAAGCAATTGTTGAAGCACTGTGCCTGGGCTCTTCCATTCTGTACAGTGCATTGACCTAGTGCCCACACCATTACACAGAAGTGGAAAAGTGGAGTCAGAGCTGGGACACTACTTATATGTGAAGTGGAGCTCATGTCCGCATTGCCACTGATTGCAGTCAGTGCAGCTACTCCCATACTCTTCTCATATGGAACTAGAAGAATAAATAGAGGCAAACCTTGTGGCTGGCAGTTTGCTCATCAGCAATGAATCCAGAAAGATGCTGGAACATCATGCTGAAATTTATTATTATTTAGGATTCTATTACTTAGGATTGATCTTTATTCTAAACACGTACAACCTGCATCATTCAGACCTGGGTTCAAATACTACATCTGCCAAGACTGGCATACTTGGAAAGATTACTTCATTTCCCATCATACAAGAAAATGGGAATAATACCATCTACTTTCCTGGAGAACTAAGAGAGATGTGGTATAAAAAGACACTAATCCTAGCAGGTGCAGGAAGCATGTTTGATTACTTTCCTTTAATTCATCAGGCACAAAGCCAAACTGGTTACTTCTGCCTTGCAAAAATTTGCCCATTTTCCTCTTCCCTCCATTTGAATCAACTCCACCCCCAGAGAGAAGGGAGTCAGCAGATGCATTAAGATTTCTCTACATCAAGTTTGGCCTCAGCGTGAAATTCTCCTCGTGAAAACAGAAGATACCTTATTTGCTGGAATAAAGATGAGGTAATTATTGAACAATCAAAGCTACAGAAATGATTGAGGAGCTGGTGGCATTTACTTATGCGGAAAGATTTAAAAGGTTAAACAATTGTAACTTGGCCAAATGGTAAGGAGGATACAAAAGCCATGAACAAATATTTGAAGGGCATAAAGGATTCAAGGCTAGCCAGGAGTTATTTACAGAAATTTAAAGAGATAAAATGAGGCATGTGGTAGACTAAAGATACACTAAGCAATGAGATTCTGACATCATTTTCAAAATGGACAGAATTACTAGATTCTGAAATAAACAAACGATTACCAAGGGTTTCCTGAAAAAAAAAATACTATCTTTATGTGGTAGCCACTGAATTCCGTGGTTACTTAATGCCTGGGGAGAATCTAACAAGAGGAGATAATAGAACTCAATGATCTACTTTTATGAGCCAACTGCCACCATTTCTAAAACCAACCAGAAGTTCTTGGTCAGTCTAACAGACTTCTTTTAAAAGCAAAAAAATACACAAAAATTTTTTAAAAGTTACCCAGTTTATAACTAGAGCTCATAATTATGCATCTATATATAATAATTCAATATAGACTATATTAGCATTACTTGAAACTCCAAGACATAATTAAATGCAAATAAATCAGCCAAAAACTTACCACATACAAAAAATAACCAATGTTAAAATGCCCTTACTAGTTTTATGACTAATTCTATCTATATACTGCTTGAATTTGAATTATGTTTGGTATTTGGAAAATTAACCAATTTTTTAATTCGTCAATTATTATTGGCTATGTTAGCAACTAACGAGTTGGAAAACTAATGATTGTTTAACCACAATTCTTTTATTTTAATATAAAGTCAAAAATTAGAAGATTGACACAAACTATTCTCTCAAGTTATTTCATGGAGACAAGTCACTCAGATTCATCACAAATAGATGTGATGAAAAAGATCGTCTTCCCAAGTAAGGAAAAGTGAGCATTGCCTTCTAAAGGTACCTGAGTCGTTGCATTTGGCAGTAACCAAGCATGTAACATAATGGCAACAGTTAATTCATTAACACTACTCAGATAGATCGTAACTGTGAAAAGATGATTACTTGAAGAATTTGGGTGGAGGAAATGATACTTAAAAATATTTTGATGCTAACTTTATCCACATTATAGTAAAAAAAAAAAAGCAAGTGAGAAATTTATTGTGAAATTTGAGTGCAAAATGATGTCCAAGCAGGATAAAAACTGATAATAAATGCTTGAGTTTGACAACTCGCATGTCATTGGTGACTTTGACAAGAACTGATGGGGACAAAAACCTGGTTGGAAAGGGTTTAAGAGAGAATGGGTGGAGAGGAATTGACAATTTCTCTTTCAAGTTTTGTTGTCAAAAGACAATTGGTTTAATAGCTAAAGAAGAATATATGACCAAGAGTGTGTTCTTTTTATAAGATGGCATATTAAAATGCTGATGAGACTAATGCTGTAGAACGTGGAAACTTTATGATGCAGTAGAGAGAAGAGAATTTATTTGATTGATGTCCCTGAGAAGAGAGATCTATTGCTCAATTTGAGGCGGTCTTAACCTAAGATAGGAGCAACAAGAGTTCATCCACAAGTCCAATAAGAAAAGAGTATGTGTGTAGATCTGCATATGACTGGTAAAAGCAAGTGTGAGGTACTTGAAATTTTCTTTCTAGTTATCTAGTTTCTCAGAGGAATAGAAAGTAAGAAAATAGCTGACAGTGGAGATGGGTGAGAAGGTTTAAGAGGTGGAAGAGAAAGAAGGTAAGGAATATTATCTAGTTAAGTGGAAATGTATTTTTTTAAATGTTTTAAGTGCCCACTTACTTAATGTTATTTATCGACTGTGAATTTAAAGTAAGACTAGTCAACGGAGCTGTGTGTTTTTCTCCCGCCCAAATCAGTTGCATAGGTGCAGGCACAAAGTAAGTGGTTGGTTTTATTAACCAGTCAATTTTACCACATAAAGTAACAAGAAAGAAAGAGCCAGATAAGATAATTCAAAAAAAATCTCCAAATAACATATAACTAGATTTGTAAAACAGTCCTAGAGTCAAATATTAATCTGTGTGCAATCTCAAAGTGCATAATGCAATTTACAAACAAGTTAGGTTTGACTGCATTCTGTATCACTTGTATCAGTTTTGAGAAAAATGTTTAAGAACGCATTAGAAACAGCTATGAATCCATGTTTCTAAATTAAAAGCAGCAAATGTAGCATGCACAGTATCTAGATTTCTGTCTGTAATTTTCACGATTAATTTGTGACTCTGTAACCTTGCTGGTGTGCATCAGTATGTCATCTACAATAAGGCCAGTAAAGAAAATAATCAAAAGTATCTTCTTAGAAATATAAAATGTCTAAATATAAAGTCTAGGAAAATTAATGAAAAATTAATGAAGGATTAACATGAAAATTCATTACATACTAATCAAAACACTGCAAATCAATCCTTTTCAGAATTTCAGATCAAAGTTGCAATTTTATTAAGGATATAGCACCAACATATGCCACATCCACAAACTGTTGAAAACCAAAGCTACATTCCTATGTCAAAAATGGCTTTGTAAAATATAGTCCTTATTCTTTCTGTTACTTCTTTCAATACCCACAAGTCAGTCTCTACCCCAGAGCATACTTAACATCTGCAATTTTAAAAACTTAATAATACACTAGTACACTCATCTAATCAACAGGTTTGTTGGTTAAGCATCTACTATATATCTTGAAGGGGCATAACATCTATTAATGAAGAGTTTATAATGTCACAAAGAACTGAAAGTATATAGAGTAAGGAGGGAGGATAGTGGATTTCAGGGTAGACAGATTTATGTTTGAATTCTAGCTGCTCCACTTGCTAGGTGTAAACCTTTAGGTAAAACACAAATTCTCTGAGCTTCAGTTTCCTGCGCTGTAAAGGGGATGAACCTAAATAATTGAGGTAAGGAATATAAAATATATGGCAACTGAGAATTATCATTGGTTAAGAGCAGGGAGTCTGGGGAGAGATAGAAACCTGGATTTTAATTCCAGCTAGCTAGACAATTTTTAAATTTTGTGAACTTGGGCAATTTACTTAAGTTTTATGTGTTTTAGATTTCTCATTTGCAAAATGGTTGGATAATATTAATGTGTCTACCACACAGGGTTGCTGAGAGGATTAAATAGTACCCTGTAGCACAATGGGTAACAGAAAGTATGTCATGTAGCTCATTGTTAAACACAATGTAGCCACAGCTATGTGATCTCAGTTGTCACCCTATGTCAGTGCTGCATGCGTTTTTTCATTCATTCAACAAGTACTTGTTGAGTATTAGATATGTATCAGGCATTGGAGAGACACTGACTCTAAGTGGCTGCCCCCTATGATCATACCATATGGATCGCTATTAAACCCAGTATCAAAGAAACATAAAACACAGAACAAAACTTAGATTTTACAACAAAATTAAAATAACAGTTTTATTAAAAGAGGATTTTTCCCTGAATGACAAGGTGGCAACTATCATAAAATGCTTAAAATCAACGTGTCCAGATTCCTACTGCCACTCCCTATTGCTGTGCTCTTCTTCTTTGTAAATACTGGCATGCTCATGTGATGTGAGCTTCTTAAAATGAACTTGGAAATTAAAATGATTATAAATAAAATAGCTAAATCAAAAGTTTTCCAGTGATGCCAACAAAGTAGGATTGGCTCTATATTTCAGCACCCCCTTCTAAAATGGTCTTTTACATCTTTGAGTTTAACATTATAGTGCTTTATTTTTCACTTTTTAGCCCCTGGGTGCTAAAATTACAATATTATAAAATCACATTAATTTTCTAATATCTAAATGTCATAGTCCTTTTTGGCTAACATTTTTCACCATTTAGGGAGAAATTATATATTATAACTTGAAAGAAACCTAGAATTCTAGAATGAAATGTATACATCAGATTGAAAACTTGTTCAAAAATTGATTGAAAAACATTTCATCTAACTTTCCCTTTGCATTTCTGCCATATTTTAAATTAAACAATACAATTTAGAAGATCTCATTTTACTATGAAAAGAGGGGATATTTCATGTCCAATTTGAAAATAATTATTCTCAAAATGACATTCATTATTAATTGCATGAAAGAAACTTGGGATTAAATGTAGAACTATAACACTGATTTTATCAATTTGAAATATAAAATGCAATTTATAGTTGGTAATGGCAATTCCAGTTGGGGGAAGTGGGAGAAATATTGTTGACTCTGAAATCTTATATTAGGAGATGCTGAAGGATTTTTTACTAGGCAGTTGACGATGTAGTGTTGACTATTTCTCAGGATACTAAAACTCAACTCAATCTATGACCCTATTTCACCCAAAGCAAACCATCTTACTTAACCCTATTCCATCCTATTTAACCTACTGTGCTGTTTTGTACTTTGCTTATTGCCTCATTGTGGTGTAACCATTTTCAAGAGTTGATAGCAAATGGAAAAGGCTGAAATCATAACCACTAAGCCACCGAAAAAATACATAGGCAGACAAGGTATGAATTATGACATAGAGAACAGGATATGAAAAATTAGCTACTTAACATTTGTTCTCAGCTTTCACTCTAATATAAAAAGCAGAAAGTATGTACACACACAAAACTGCTTTTCTCTGAGTGAGTGAACTATCAGTTATCCTAAGAAAAGAAAATTCACCATCCTTCTTACAAGGTACCATGTAAGGAAAGAATTGTCTACCCTCTCAGGATATAATATTTTAAAAACACCACAGTTCTCTGTACTGATGTTTCAGTGCCACTATTATGTAAAAATTTTAAAAAGGGGCGGTGCGACAGTGGCTAAGTGGCAAAATTCTTGCCTACTATGCCAGAAACTCGGATTGTCTTAACTCAATATTTCCATAAGATCTCTCACCTAGAAACCGCAACTTACAAAAATATTCCTTGTTAAAAATTAGACATTTCAATTTAGAAACAACATAATTTTTATTTAACCATAATACGGCTAACAAATATTAAAATTCTCTATCAGAAAGTTAGCAATAGGTATTATTGAAAGATACTTAGGAAACGTCACAGGGTTATGGCCTTAGAAAACTAAAAATATCAAATTGAAAAGAAAGTAAGGACAATACTTTTTGGGGAAATGTTTTCTGGTTTTATTTTGATCTGAACAGCCAAAATATGGATGTTTCTTTTTTAATTTTTTTTTTAGGCAGGCACCAGGAAACAATCCCGAGTTTCTGGCATAAGCAGGTGAGAATTCTGCCACTGAGCCACGGTCGCTCCGCCCCCTTTAAAATTTTTACATGATAGTGGCACTGAAACATCAACACAGAGAATCGTGGTCTTTTTTACTATTATTATACTCTGAGAAGGTAGATAATTCTTTCCTTACATGGTACCTTGTAAGAAGGATGGTGAATTTTCTTTTTTTAAGATAAGTGATGGTTCACTCAGAGAAAAGCAGTTTTGTGTGTGTACATAATTTCTGCTTTTTTATATTAGAGTGAAAGCTGAGAACAAATGTTAAGCAGCTAATTTTTCATCTCCTGTTTTCTATGTCATCCTGTAATTTATTTTAGGTATTACGTGTTAATAAGAAACCTGCCAAACTGCTGATTAAACATATGTGAAACATAATACCATGGCTCCCATGACAAGTAGTCAAAAAAAGTAAAATTCAAGAAAAAAAATGCATTCGCCATAACAAAGATTTGAAAGGTTATTACCTTATAAATAATCCATGATCTTTTTTGTTTAAAATCCATAATAATAATGTAGTACCTTTAGGATCAAGTATTTCTTATACATCATTGCATGTAGTTTCCATTTTTTTTGTTAAAATTTCAAAAAATAAAACTATCAGCAAACTTTATTTCCCTGTGTTGTTCTCTTTCCTTAGCTAAATTAACAGATAGTCTAACTCTTAGTTTTATAAATTATTAAAGCCCTAAAGTGAGGTTGGTTATAGTGTTTAATTCTTATGAGTAACTTGAAATGTGTAATGACCCTCTAATCCTTTTTAAAAGGGATCAGTTAGATGTATTTATGGAAAATAAAAAGATATAAAAATTTGAGAAGCTCCTTTACTTCTAGAATGATCTAGGTAGAGCATGGTAGTTCAAGGACACGTTTTTATCTTTGGGCCTACTGACCTTCTTTATTCCACTTCAATTCAATGGCAGTGACTGGATTGCCCAAGGCATGGCAAACACTCAATCTAATTTGGAGGGTCTAGACTTTGCTCTTACCTACAAACTGCTGAAAATGTGTAACCACCTAATTATCAGATATAAATAGCATAATGATGTATAAAATCCCACCAGAGGATTACTTAATTCTAAGCAATGAAGGAA
The DNA here is from genome assembly GCA_004026745.1 of Myrmecophaga tridactyla. Taxonomy (NCBI): domain Eukaryota; kingdom Metazoa; phylum Chordata; class Mammalia; order Pilosa; family Myrmecophagidae; genus Myrmecophaga; species Myrmecophaga tridactyla. The sequence continues at coordinate 58,681 of PVIY010001430.1, read as the reverse complement.
GACTTCTCAGAGGATAGCATCTTCTCCAGACTTTAAAAAGAGAGGATAATTTCAACAGGTAAAGACAGAAATGGGGAGAGGATTCTGGGCAGAATGCAAATTACAAAGACAATTTGAAAGTACGTGGCTAATCTGGAGGACATGGAATGGTGGCTGATCTATGGAGTGTGGGGTGAGGAAGGATAGAGGAAAATGAAGCTGGGAAAGTGGGATAGAGTCCCACTCCCCCACCATCACAATTAATAGCAGTGTTGCACATTTCTGTCCTGCACGATTCAACTGGTATAAATAACATGCTTCTATGGGAAAGGGGACAGGTGAGGGTAAGGGTTATGTTTCCAACTCAAAGTGCATAGGTAAATATTAGTTATACTCTTTACATAAATAAATTACAACTTCAGAGTGTTAAAAAGGAAAAAAAAAAAACCTTTTTAAAGTAAATGTATAAGCACCTTTCTCCAAAACACAAAAAGTGGAACTATTCTTTATTCAGTTTACATATATGTCAAAATGTGCACTACTTGATGATGTACTTAAAGTTTCCACACCTATTTCACTTCCCCCTGTAGGCTAAGGTTTTAGCCACCTTGGAATCTTTACGTACACATCGATTGCTCTTTCCAACTGCTCTTCAAACATCAGCATCTTTCTCAGATGTCAGCCCTCAATCTAAAGATTTCACTGTGGCCCACCCTCACTGCTTGAGGTAATTAGGTTTGCGATGAGGCTCCAAAACAATGGCTCCAAAACAAGCTATTTACTTGCTTGTTTTGGAGGATTTTGTATTTTGCAATCTATTAATGCGTTCCTTTACAAACCTCATGGTTTTCTACCCCATGCTTGTTAGCTTCATGATGGAAAGGATTTCGTTTGTTCTTTTCATCACTGTACATCTAATACCTAGAATAGGTATTGGCATGTTGTGAGAATTCAATAACTATTTTGTCAAAGTAACAGTTTTTAAACATAAGGATATAAAAAACTGTCATACTTAAAACTTATAATTTTGAATTAACAAATGCAATTGTAAAAATTTACCAAGGGGCACTTACTGTGCAAAATATGAGTATTTTAAGAAAAGTTAAATATGCTTTAAAACATTGCCTAAAAGACTATTTTAATAATGAAACAATTATAGAAATATATATGTATTATATACCAACATAGTCATAATTCCACATAATTTAATTATGTGCATATAACTTACAAGCTATAAAGTGTTAATATTTGTTTTGCTTAAAATCAGTAATTCTAATAAATTATTTTCTGTTTAATATTTGACAGATATACCTATAGTTTGTTCTCACTAAAGAATATATTTTTGGTATGGAGTATATAAGAAAAGGCTTGGATGAAATTTCCTTCTAACCTATCTTCTCTTCCATTCTCCTACCAAAAAGGTAGTTAAACTAACCTCAATTACATATTTTTTTCTTTCAGAACAGATGGGCATGAGTAGCATTTTGAACTCATGAATGCTAAGAGAGCAGTCAGGATCAAACATGGAGAAACAAGACAATTTGGAGAGCTCAGATATCTTTCTATATCTGGAGAAAAGTATACACCCAACTTAAAATTCAGAAGTACAAAGCAAACCCCCTTTTACCACCCAATGTGACAAATATGACATATTCACTGCCCATATAGAAAAAATTATCTATTGGTGATATATTTAAAGTATACACAGAACAAGTTTTAATCATTACTTAAAATAAGGTTATTTCGAAGAGAATATACCCATTAACCTATGCTATATAATAAATATGGAGCACTACCTGGTAAAAGCTGTATTCCCAAAAATAACCTGTTTTTTTTTTTAGGGAAATAAGATGAGATGCAAACAAAATAAGTCAATTTAAGATTGATCCTGAGAGTCAGTAATCTCCAATTTCTAATTGTGTCCCTTTTTTAAAATTTAGCTTTAGCTTTTTTCAAAACAAGTATTAAAACTTAGATTATAATTCTGTTAAGTAAGTCCACACACATTCACACAGATACACACGTGTGGCATATGCTTCTCTTCCTGTCTTTGAAACAACAGAGCATTTAAAACAAACACAGCTGGGTACCGAGATATAATGTGCTGGGCAAACATATACCCTTATTAACATAAATATATTCTTTGATGTTTCCTGCCAAGCCCACTTGGTTATGAAAAGCAGGCAATCCCCATTTCTAGCACAGAACACCCCACATGCTCCCCAAACAACCACCCTTGGCAACTGGACATTGAGAAAAGCAGAGAGAGAAACAAAAGCTGCTGGGCTCCTTCTGCTGAGGTGTTTTCTTCTCAGACCCTGACATTTTAAAAACAGCGAAAGAAGGTCATGCTGGGCACTAGTTGTTTCTCCAGAAATGCATATAGTAAGGCAACTATTCTAGTCATCTTTATGTAGTAAATGCTTGTTTTGTCTCATTTAACTCGCTGGTCTTTGAATTAAATCTGACACACGTTGGGAATTTATACTTCACCAACCCCCCAATCAAGTAAGTCTTATTCTTCTTTACTCACTGCCCCTTCCCCCTTTCCCATCACAAAATTTGACTGAGGGGCTTCAGAGCTCTCAATGCTGCCAGCTAACTAGCCTTTTGGAAAATCTCATGACATCCTTTTACTCACTTTGGTTTACACTAGCCCAAGGTGGGGATTAAGACACCTTGCCAAGGTCTGGGAGCTAAGGAGGTGTCCAGGAGCCCTGGAAAGCCAAGTTGGGCCAGACAAAGAAATTCCTAACAGCTGGAAACCAGACAGGGCCCAGCGAAGAGGAAGGAAGATCCTCTGCCAGGTTTTAGGGTCAGGCAGCGACCCAGTCTAAAGCTCTCTTCACAGGGAAGCCAGACCTTCAGAGGAGCAACAGAGGTTCTGGGACTCAGCCCGCGTGAGACTGAGAAAGCAAGAGGCTGGCAGCGAGGAGCGGGCCAACTTGGCAGCTCCTGGCGGGGTTGAGTTTTCAGTGGTTACAGGTTGCCTGAGAGCAGGTCCCAGGTCCCTCAAGAAGGCACTCAGGGAGCCCCTAAGGGGAGACCTGGAAGGGAAGTGGAGGGTGAAGGGGGGCGAGGAGTGGGGGGAGAAGAAAGGAGGAAGGGAAGGAAGGGAAGGAAGCCCGAAGAGACTCCAAGCGGGAATTTGGGAGACATCCGAGGGCGCACCTCCCAACAGTGACCCCCACAGACCTTGGCGCCGCAACCTGCGCTTTTTGAGGCCGAAGATGCGCACTTTGGAGAAGATATCCACCAGGTTGCCGTTGCAGAGCCCGCGGTTCTTGCTGGGGCTGCTCCGCCTCCTGCTGGCAGACGGCCGGTCCCAGTGCTGCTCCCGCGCCTGCCGCTTCTGGCGGATCAAGCCGCTGGCGATGGCCGCAGCCATGGTGGCCGGGGGCAGGAAGCGGGGACCGAGGGAAGGGGCGGTGGGGGAACCGGAGAAGGAAGGACGCAGACCGCGGCTCTCGAAAGTAGAGAGGGGAAAGGCCGGAGGGATTAGGGAGAGGAGTAGGGCGTTCAGTCCCGACTAGGACCCATGGCCCTCTCGGCGGAGCGCGAAGCCAGGCGCGCAAATGCGCCCTGGGCGCAGCGCTGCGAACCTGGGCAGCCCGAGCTCGTGTCCACAGCGCTGGCCGCTTCGGGGGCCGGGAATGGGGCGGTCGCTGCCGGCTCCGCCAGTCACCACGCGCCGCCGGAGCCCTCCCGGGGGTGCGCCGCCACCACTCCTGCTGCCTTCTTGCCCTACCCGCCTCCCGGACGAGAAGTAGAGCCCGGAGCCTCCTGTCCGGGGCACGGATGAAGAAGAGGTCTCGTCAGTGTCTCTGCGCGTCCGCCGGGCTGTTAGGTACCCAGCGGCGGGTCGCACTGCCGCGGTTGCCGCCCGCTCTCGGCTTCTGCCAGGGATTGTGAAGTGCTTTGGAGATCAGCGTCTGGAGAGAGCAGTCTTCTTCCTGGAGATCGCTAATCGAAGTCCTCCATTCCCACCAACTATATACCCCCACCTAGTCCCTCTTCCATGTCTTTCTTCAGAAAATAAAAAGAAAAATGTATGTGATGATTTAAAAATTAAAAAGAAAGCTAAATGGATTGCTGGGGGATGAGGATACAAAGATGCTAAGCCAAAGAAGGTGCAATTGAATATCGGTGCGTTTTTTTTCTTAGAGGAAACCTGCTGGTTTCGGAGGCTTCGGTGGCTTAGCTTGAGGTTTTGGATCTTAACGTGGTTCCTGCTCCACAGAAACTCTGGGCTGCGGTTGGCGGGCGAGGCGGTTTCCGCCCTCCAGGCTAATCTCTTCAGTACCAGAGTCCCCCCACCCTGAGAAAAGGAGGGGAGGAAGGGAGCCTGGGAGGGAGGAGAGTGTGTCCTGAGGAGGGAGGCGCCTTTACTCCTCACCTAGTCTACCCAAACTTGCTGGACTCTCCCTTCTGGTGCTAGGAAGGGTAAGCTTGTCTTTTTGAAACGGTGACATAGAAAAAAGGAGGGAGCGGAGGAAGGAGAGAAAGTGTGACAGGGTGGTATGGAAAGACCCCTTTCTAATTTCTCACCCTAGCCGTTGGAGGAGGAGATGACAGTAGCTGTAGCTGTGCAAAACCGCGGCTGGATAGTATTTTACACCCAACAGAATATTGAAAAAGTCACCGTAGAAATATTAAGCGTGGAGGATCACAGCATTCACGGAATGTTTGGGCATCCCTGCGTCTTTTAATTTCCCTTGGAGAGAGGCTTTGACAGGGAGCAAAACGGTAGGAATAGTGTCTGAAATCAAATACAACAGCCACTACCTCCTGACCTTGTCCCGATACTGGTCTGTCTCAGCTGAAAACATGAAGGTCCGAGATGAAGAAAGGGTGTAGAGAGTACCCGAGTAAGGGAGGTTGGGAGAGAAACACTTCATGCTTGGATGAATACAGAGCTCGTTTCTAGGTTACACCTTGAGTGACAGAACCAAGTGCAGCCCTTGCTTGTGCAGCTTTCCTACTTTTCCTACTCTTTTTACATTGTTTTGGCTATCATCACAGGAAGGTAAAGACAAAGAAAGCAAAATCTAGACTTTTTGCAATCCAGTGTGAAGGACAGAAGGAAGAAGACATATTTGGTAATCAAAGGACATAAAAGTCACTTCTTCAGCTACTGCTTTAGATCTGCAAAGAGGAGAGGTACACCTACACAGGCAGCCTTGGAGCAGTTCTAAAACAACACAAACTTTTTCTTTGTCACAGGAATAGGCACTTGTAAAGTACTACAAAGACTCACAACCAGGCAAGTGGGAGAAGTGGAACTAAGTGTTGATTACAGGGAGGCTTAGACACTTCCTGCTCTAAAGCATTTATCCACAACCTCTCAATGTAAGCAATTACTACCCTACTGCTATTTGTTGTATTTACTACATATTTACCAACAAGTCCTCTTTTGGGAAGAGAATTTATTCTAAATGAGCATGTAGATTTGCGTCCAATGTACACATCATTTATCTTAGGATCACATATATCATTTAATAGTAAATAATGTACCCTGTAAGCTTATTTCCCTCTCCTTGCTATTTAGTCATTTCTTCAAAATACCACAAATATTAGAAGGAATATGCAGATATATTTTCCAAAAAAAATGCACAATTCCTATCTACCCACAATATAGTAAAAGGAAAAGGTGCATGCTCATTATATTTCGGTATGTCATCATTTTATTTTATATTTCATATGTCTTTGTTTTTCCATTTTTAGTGAGTGTGTATTTATGCTGTGTTGCCATGTCTTTAAAAAAGAGGAGGCCATCTACAGAGAGATGGATATAACTAATGGAATGGCAACAAAAGCACATCTTATTTTTTTTGAAGCACATCTTATTTTTTTTTTAATTCACTGAACTAAATCCTACTGAACATAGAGTTGCTACTTCTGGCTTCCATCATTGAAAACGGCCATTTGAACATTTTAGAAATTCTGGATTGGAATTTCAGAATGATTTTAAAATCAAAGCAAGTAGATTTACCTGAGGTTTTTATAGTTTTTTCCAAAGAAGCAAAATTTTAAGTGTAGCGATTAAATCTAGTTTCATTCCCTTAACCAAAATAACCTAGTTTGTTTGTAAAGGGGTTTATTTTTAAGCTTTATATTCCCCAACTACTTAACTTGAAAAGGATGAGATTAAGCTTTTTGTTATTACAGTTGTGTTATTTTCTTTCCAAACAATTTCTTATACTGCAGTTTTTCCTCCATTCCTTGAATAATTCGAGATGTCTGGTTTTGGCTTTTTCATACCCCTCCCTTCATTGTTAAACAATCTCCAGCTGAGCCTTGTTTCAGCACCGCGGACAGAGATCCCGTCCGAGTCCGTAGCTCTTCAAGCCCTAGCAAGTTCCTTTGAATGTGGGGAGCGCTGGTTATGAGAATCTGGTTACACTCTTCCCTTAAAAGCAGTTTTCCACCTTATTTTTTTGCAAGGTGCAAAGGAAATTAATCCTCACACATTCCCCTGACATTAATAACACACCTGGGGCACAAAGCCTTTCAGCTTTTTGATAAGTGAGAAATACTCTCTGTTTTCCTTTCTTTATGCATTCGAATCCCAGATGCAGCGCCCAGAACAGGAGAAACCGTCAGTGTCAGGCGGTCTATTCAGATTGTGAATTTTAGAAGACTTTAGCGGTCGTTTCTATTCTACGTGTCTCCCTCTTTTCAGGGAGCATGGGGTGGAGGGCAGCATGGGAATAATTAAGGTCTTTTAGCTTAATCCCTGTGATTTTCCTCTTACCTCTCAAAAATGCTGTTTGGTTGTTTACAGACAGAGGTAAGCGAAAGAAAACTCAAGAGAGCCATCTGCTGTCTTAAACTGTGATACAAGCATGTGCAAAGGTAGGGTGAAAATCGGTTCCAAGTGGGAGAACACCAACCCATATGTTGTTAAAACCTAGAAAATAATTTCTCACTCAGAATATTCTCAGAGCTATTAATTTCATCTTTGAATGTATTCGAATAAATAAAATAAAAATGACCTGTGTTGTACAGGCCTATGGATTTTTTTATTTTAAATTTTTATTCTAGTAACATATATATAATTAAAATTTCCCCTTTTCAACACATTAAAATATAGAATTCACTGGTGTTAATTACATTCACAGTGTAGTTAACCATCACCATAACCACCATCTATTACCAAAATCTCCCATCTCCCAAACAGAAATTCTGTACCAATTAAGCATTAACTCCCTTTCCCTGCCCCCAGCCCAGCCCAGCCCAATAGCCTATATTCTAGGTTCTTAATCTATAAATATGCTTACTAGTAATTTAAATCAGTGAGTTCATACAATATTTTAATCTTTGTTGTCTGGTTTATTTCACTCAATATAATGTCTTTCAGGTTCAATCCATGTTATATATCAGAACGTGACTCCTTTTTATGGCTGAAAATATTCCATTTTAAGTATACACTACGTTTTGTTTATCATTCATCAGTTGATGGACTCCTGGGTTGCTTTCCTCTTTTGGCAATTTAAAATACTGCCGTGGTATTTTTCTGTTTAATTATGTTTTTTTATCTGTTTAATTCCCTGCTTTCAATTACTTGGGGTATCTACATAGAAATGGAATTACCAAGTAATATGCACATTCTGAGGAACTATTTCCCACAACCGGTACACCATTTTACATCCCTACCAGTAATGAACACGTGTTTCTATTTCTCCACATCCTCCCCAATATTTGTAATTTTCTATTTTTCAATAGTTGTTATTTTAGCATGTGTGAAATATGTGAGAAATAGTATCTCATTTTGGTTTAGATTTGCATTTCACTAATGGCTAATGATGTTAATCATCTTTTCATAAGCTTCTTTTGCCATTTGTATATCTACTTCTGAGAAATGTCTATTCAAGTATTTTTACCCATTTTAAAATTGCCGTGTCTGCCTTTTTGTTGCAGAGTTGTAGGATATCTTTACTTATTCTGTGGCTTCTTTATCAGATATATGGTTTCCAAATATTTTCTCCTGTTCTGTAGGTTGGCTTTTCACTTTCATGATGAAGTTCTTTGATGCCCAAATGTTTTACATTTTGAAGAAATCCCATTTATCTATTTGTTGTTTTTTTGCTCATGTTTATGGTATAAAGTCTAAGAAATCATCGCCTAAACACAAAGCTCTGAAGATGCTTCCCTATGTTTCCTTCTATGAGTCTTATAGTTTTAGATCTTATACTAGGTCTTTGATTCATTTTGAGTTACTTTTTGTGTATGGTGTGAATTAAGGATTCACTGTAATTCTTTCTCATAAAAAATCAGTTCCCTGGCACCATTTTTGGAAAATACTATTCTTTTTTTTTTCCCACTGAGTAGAATTAGTGCTCTTTTCAAAACCATTGAGGTGAGGGTTTTTTCCTCAGTTCTGTATTCTATTCCATTGGTCTATCTGCTTTCTTTGTCCTGATACCATGCTGTTTTTATTAATGTTGCTTTGCTTTTCAAAGTTTTAAGTTTGGAAAGTGTGAGTCTTCCAATTTTGTTCTCCTTTTTCAAAATGGTTTTGGCTATTTAGGGTGCCTTAAATTTCCATATAAATTTGATGATTTGATTTTCCATTTCTGAAAAAATAAAAAAAAGTCTGATGAAACTTTGATTGGGATTCCATTGAATTTGTAAATCACTTTGGATAGAATTGAGATCATAACAATATTAAGATTTCCAATCCATGAACACAGAATGTCCTTAAATTTCTTTAGATCATCTTTGATTTCTTTCAGCCATGTTTTGTTATTTTCCATGTAAATGTTCATTACAGCCTTCATGAAATTTATTCCTAAATATTTCACTGTTTTAGCTATATTGTAAATAAACATTTTTTTCTGATACCCTCTTCAGATTGTTCATTACCAGTATATAGAAGCACTACAAATTTATACCTATTTATATGGTACCCTGGCCACTTTGAATTTGTATAGATTTTACAGAATTTTATATATATATATATATAAATGCAATGTATAATGTCATATATATATGTATATAGCAACTGACAGGTATATATAAATATGTCACTTTCTAACAGGGAAAGTTTTATTTCTTCCTTTCCTATATGGATTCCTTTTATTTATTTCTCTTGCCTAACTGCAATGGTTATAAGTTCCAGTATAACATCGAATAACAGTAGTTACAGTGGGTATTCTTATATTGTTTTTAGCTTTCAGGCTATTGCCATTTAGTATGATGTTGGCTATGGATTTATCATATTATCCCTTTATCATGTTGAAGAAGTTTTTTACATTCCTAGTTTTCTAAGCGTATTCATGAAGAAGGGGTGCTCAATTTTGTCAAATGCCTTTTTTGGGGTCAATTGAGATGATCATGTGCTTTTTGTTCCTCTGTTCTGTTAATGTGATATATTACATTAATTGATTTTTTGTGTTAAACTACCTTTGTATTCCTGGGAAAAAATGCCTCTTGCTCATGTTGTATAATTCATTTAATTTGCTGTTGAGGATTTTTTGCTTCCATATAAGTAAGAATACTGGTTGGTAATTCTCTTTTCTTATGGTATCTTTATCTGGCTTTGGTATTAGGGTGATGCTAATCTCATAGTATGAGTTAGGAAGTATTTCTTCCTTTTCAATGTTTTGGGTGATTTGAGCAAGATCGGTATGAATTCTTCTCGAAATGTTTGGTAAAATTCACTAGTGAAACCATCTGGTTCTGGGTGTTTGTTGTTGGGATTTTATTATTATTATTATTACTGATTCAGTCTCTTTCCTTGTTATTGTTCTCTTGAGATTTTCTGTTTCCTCTTGAATGAGTGTAGGTAGTTTGTATTTCTAAGAATTTGTCTATTTCATGAAGTTTATCTAATTTCTTTGCATAGAGTTGTTCATAGTATCCTCTGATAATCATTTTCATTTCTGTGCAGTAAGTACAGTCCTCCCTTTCATTGCCAATTTTAAGTATGATGTCCTCTCTTTTTTCTTTGTCTAGATCTAACTAAAGCTTTGTTGATTTTATTGCTCTTTTCAAAGAATCAACCAGTGGTTTTGTTGATTCTATTTTTTTTTTCTCAATTCCATTTATCTCCACTCTAATCTTTGTTACTTCCCACTTCTCCTTACCTAGGGTTAATTTTTTTCTACTATTCCTCAATCCTTCAGTTGTGAGGTTATGTCTCTGATTGGAAATCATTCTTCTTTTTTGGCATAAGCATTTAGAGCTATAAATTGCCTTTTCATCACTGTGTTTGCTACATCAAATTAGTTTTAGTATGTTGTATTTTTGTTTTTCTTCAGCTCACAATATCTTTTAATCTACCTCTTTTTTTCTCTTTGAACCCATTGGTTGTTTAAGTGTGCGTTGTTTAATTTCCATATATTTGTGAATTTTCCAGTTCTCTGTCTGTTATTTTTTTCTAGTTTCATTCCATTGAGGTTGGAGAAGGTACTTTGCATGATTTCAAAATTTTGGAATTTATTGAGATTTTTTGTGACCTAACATATCTTCTGTCCTGGAGAACGATCCATATGCACTTGAGAAGAATGCGTAATCTGCTGCTCTTGGGTGAAGTATTCCATATGTCTGTTGGGTCTATTTGGTTTATAATATTTCTCAGGTATTCTATTTCCCTGTTGATTTTCTGTCTAGATGGTCTATTCATATTGAAATTGATGTATTAAAGTCTCCTATTATTTCAGTCTATTTCTCCTTTCAAATCAGTCAGTAGTGCATCATATGGTTATATTTCCTTGTTGAAATGACCCCTTTGCCAGTTTATAGTGACCTTAATTGTCCCTTGTAACAATTTTTAACTTAGTCTATTTTATCTGATATTAGTATAGCTACCCCAGATCTCTTTTGGTTATGACTTGGATAGTATATTTTTCCCACACTTTCACTTTCAAATGATTTGTGTCTTTGAACTTAAGGTGAGTTGCTTGTAAATAGCATACAGCTGGGTCATGTTTTTTTATTGATTTTCCCAATCTCTGACTTTTGGCAGAAAAATTTAATCCATTCACATTTAGAGTAACAACTGATAATGCAGGACTTTCTTCTGTCATTTGCTATTTGGTCTTTGTAAGTCTTATGTCTTTTCTTGTCCCTCAATTCTCATAGTGAAAATGTGAGTCTCTACTCATTTCTATCTGTATATGTTTATCATGTATATTTTTTGTGCTTGCCACGGATCTTAAATTTAACATCATAAATCTATTACACTCACATTTACTTTGATCCCAACTTAACTTCAGTAGCATACATATAAACTGTTCCTATAACCCTCTTTCACCCCTACTGTTTTGCTGTACTTGTTACAGATTATATCTTTATACATTTCACAAAACCATGAATTTAAAAATTACTCTCTATGCTTTTGCATTTTAGAACCTGTTTCATGTAAAAAGTGGAGTTACATACCCAAAACACCACACAATAATATTGGCATTTATAATTACCTCTATGGTTATTTCTTTTTGCCACCTTCTTTCAGTGTCCTTTCCTTCCAGTCTGAAGGAAAGGACACTAAAAGAAAACTTATGTTCTTTCATTGTTCTTTAACATTGTGTTAAAGTGTCTTTTAAAGTTAAAAGAGTTAAAGTTAAAACTTTTAAAGTTTAAAGTTAACAGACACTTTAACACAATGTTAAAGAACACTTTAACACAATGTTAAAGAACACTTTAACATTGTTTGCAGGGCAGGTCTAGTACAATGAAATCCATCAGGTTTTGTGTTTCTTAATTGCTTCCTTATTTTTGAAAGACAGTTTCACTGGATATAAAATTCCTGGTTGGCAATTGTTGTTTTTTAGCACTTCAAATATTTTCCCCCACTTTCTTGCCTGAATGGTTTTTTTGTTTTTTTTTTTTTACAGGCACCGGGAAACGAACCCGGGTCCTCTGGCATGGCAGGCAAGCGTTCTTGCCACTGAGCCACCATGGCCCAACCTGAATGGTTTTTGATGAGAAATCTGTCCTTAATCTTTTAGGGGTTCCCTTGTCTTAACATGCTGCTTTCTTCTTAAATCTTTTAGAACTATCTTCTTATCCTTGACATTCAACAATTTTGAATACTACATGCATGTGTATGACTCTCTTTGAGTATATCCTTTTGGGGGATAATCAGGTTTCTTGTTTGTGCATATTCATTTCTTTCATTAAATTTGGGAAGTTTTCTTTCATTATTTTTTCAGTATTCTTTCTGTTTCTTTTGTTCTTTCTTCTCTTTCTGCTTCTCACACAGTGCATTTATTGGTATGCTTGATGGTGTATACTACAGGTCCCTTAGGCTCTGTTCACTTTTTTTCATTCTTTTTCTTTCTGCAAATCAGCCTGAAACATTTCAGTGGTCTTGCCTATGAATTCACTGATTCCTTCTTCTGCTCTGTAATCTTTTGTTGAAACCCTCTTGAGACTTCTTCATTTCAGTTGTTATGTTCTTCAACTCCAGTATTTCTGTTTAGTTCTTTTTAAAACTTTCTATCTCCTTATTGAGATTCTTTTATTGTTCATTCATTGTTTTCCTTATATCTCTGAGCATACTGAGGATCAATTTTTTAAAGTCATTAGTTTGTCAATGTCTTTTATTCTTTGTTGATAGTTTCTGGATTTTTATCTTGTTCCTTTGGATGGACCATCATTTCTATTTCTTTGTTTGTCTTATAATCTTCTGCTACACACTCTACATTTTAATATTCTAAAGTGTTAGCTCTGTAATTTTGTCTCTGAATTACTTGTTCCTTAGGTTCATATCTTGCTATTGATATAAAAGAGACTTCCTTGAGTGTGAAGAGCTAACAAAAACAAACAATCCAATCCATAAAACACCTTTCACAATCTTTTCAAATTGTCTCTGCTTGTCTGGTATTCTCCTTCAGAGTTTATCCCTCCTATCATGAAAATCAGCCCAAGGCAAAAGTGAAGTGCAGGTTCTTGCCTGTGTTTTGGGGGCTTGCATCTTGTCCTAGGTTTGTTCATGGCCTTAGTGAATCTCCTGTTTACAGGAATTCAAATAACACTTCTATTCCCAATGAATTATATTTTCTCCTCTTCCTGGGTGCTCAATTATATGACATAAAGCAGGTAATCCTTCAACCCAGGCTACTTTAATTCTTTTTTACAATGAATGCCTTAGCTGGCTGCAAGCTGCTTCTGTCTGCAAAGAAATTTCTAGGAGGGCAAGCCAGGGAAGAGTTATCTGGTTCAGTCTTTCAGCCTGACATCTGATAGGTTGGCATCAACATACAGGCACCCCAGTATGTGCATAGGGCTTATTTTGTTCCCTCCATAACACAGCCAAGGATTCACAGTGGGAGTGCAGGATGGCTGTTCAATACACCAGGGAGGGGAGGCCAAGAGGCCAGCAAGAGTGCCATGAGTAGTCCCTATCAGGTTTTTAAAGCTGTGTTTTCTTAATTCAGCACTCACTCAGTTACTGCAACCCTTTAATTGTCTTCCAGAATTTTGAGGAAGATGGCTCTGCAGTTTTTGATAGTTGTCCAAAATATTCTCTGGGGGAATGGCACCCTGAAGTATCTTATGCTGTCAGCTTGGTCACACTGTAGCACTTACAACTTTTAAAAATTTTATATATTTTCCTTATTTATTCTGGCTTTCTTCCTGTTTGAAAATATAATCCAATAAGAGTACAGATTTTGTTTCATATGTTCATTGCCACATTTCCCTTTGCATAAAATAGTGCCAGAGCCAGAGTAAGCTCTAAATAAATATTTGTTTTCTTTAATAAAAGAATTGAGAAGTTGGATATAGAGACAGACAGATAGATAGTTAATATCAAATGAGTGGAACAGAAAATCTCGCTAATCTCAGCTCAAGCTCATGATGCTTGATCTCTTTATGCACCAATACATTTAAAATTCTCTATTTGGATTACACACACTCTCACCTCAATAAATAGCATATAGTGAGAACACTTTAGCCTTAGCTTGATGGCTTAAGCTCAACATAACAGAACATGCAATTTGAGTTCTGGATTCCAACAGTGAAATCGTCAGGCTCACTGAAGGATGTGAAACTAATTCCCCTTGAATTGGAGAGAACTATACTACTTACCTTTGTGACACCTTCCACTCCTCACCATTTTCTAGCTTTCTGGCTGCCAATTTATAAATTTACAGTTGTCCTTTTCAAATTTCCTGTATCTAATTCATAGTATATTTGGAAACCAAATAAACCAGCAATTAATTGTTAGAATTATCTACAAATATAAATGTAAATGAATTCTGAGAAGAAGTTATACAAACAAGAAACAGCCTTATTATTTCAAAGTCGAGAGGTTATTTTGGAGGCTATTCTTACGGATTATATAGATATCCTCTTTTTAGTTTAAGGTGTATTAGAGTGGCTAGAGGGAAGTGTCTGAAACTGTACAGCTGTGTTCCAGTAGCCATGTTTCTTGTAAATGATTGTATAATGATATAGCTTTTGCAATGTGACTGTGTGATTGTGAAAACCTTGTGTCTGATGCTCTTTTTATCTACTGATGAACAGATGAGTAAAAAAATATATAGAGAAAAAATAAATAAATAATAGGGTGAACAAATGTTAAAGTAAATTGAGTAGATTGAAATACTAGGGATCAATGAAAGGGAGTGGTAAGGGGTATAAGAAAAAAATAGGGGGAACAAAGGTTAAAAAATATTAGGTAGAGGGAAATACTAATGGTCAATGAGAGGGAGGGGTAAGGGGTATGGTATGTGTGAGTTTTTTCTTTTTTCTTTTTATTTCTAATTCTAGGATGATGCAAATGTTCTAAGAAGTGATCATGGTGAAGAATATACAACTATGTGATAATATTGTGAGCCATTGATTGTATACCCAAGTATGGAATGTTCATATGTTAAGAATGTTTGTGTTTATATGTTGTTTTGTCAATAAAAATATTTTTAAAAAAAGAAACAGCCTTATTGATATGGATTTTATTACTAAAGAAGCATTATCCCCTTGCCTTCTGATTTTTATGATGTTCTGGATCATATTAGTGCAGAGATTGTTTGAGTTCCATGTTTTTTGCATGATTTATTAAGCTTTTTGCATGATTTTCTAAAAAACAGTACCTAAATTTCTTTTGCATTTCTACTTCAAATAAAATTATCCAAAAAATGTATTCTATAACTTAATGTCTGTGTTAAATGCTACAACTTCTTAGTTTCCACAAAGTAACAATTTGCCTATTTTTCTTTCATTTCTGACAATTTCAACTTTCCCTAATTAATCAAATCTAAGAAACCATTGATTGTGGGATGTACCATTATTTTAGGTACCGCCTGAAACAAAAATTAAACACTGTCTGTTAAACTATGTCATGCCATAGATTATAAGATGCATATCAGCTTCAAAGATGTTTATATGTAAAAAATGCATCTCATTATCAATGGAATATGGCATAATAGTACTATATAAGTCTACATATGGCAGTTATACACTTGTTAAAGTTGTTATACCCATATTTTACTCAGACACCTCACATTCTTCAGGTCAAAAGAAAATTTTAAGTGCTTCAGGGCATCTGTCTTCTAAATGTCTTTGTTTTTTATTTTGTTGTTGTTTTTAATTTCCTTCTTTCCCTAGTTGCTCTGAACTGAAGAAGTGCACAGGGGTAGAAACAAATAGTACTCAAATAATCCCTTTTCAATATTTGATCATCTCTATATAGTAAGCTACTCATTCTGTTCTGGCCCATGGTTTCCTTTGTAAACCAATCACTTTTGAATGTTTTAAACATTTCCTAAATTAAGGATAACACATATGGGGCCAACACTATTTTTTCACAAGTAGATTATTATAAACTAATTTAGGGTGAGCTTGAGTAACATTAAATAGGATATATTGAGGTTTATCCTCTATTCTATCTTGGTTCTATTTGAAAATGTATGAGATACTTCTGGGAATGTAGTCAATAGTGATGTCTCTTTTTGTTTTTTAATCATTTGGAAGAACATCAAAAAGTAATGTTGTTACTATGTAATTGGGACAAATTCTCAACTAGTTAATTAAGAGTGAATGCCTATCCACTCCTTAAAGTTCAAGTTCAAAATTACATTTTATTTTCCCTGTGATACTATTAATGACATACTATAAATTCAAAGAATAATATAAATGAAAGTTAAATTACATCAAATTATATTTTAAAGTAGTAAGTGATTACATTAATGTTATGACAGTCTTGTTGATTCATTTCTCTGGATATATTTACTGCTAATATGCTACAGATTTCCATTTATTAAAAAATCTGTAAGGGCTATTATTGTGATTTAATATTTTGATTCAACAGAGAAAAAATAGAAACTATTGGTACCAAAATCTTATGCACATTCTTCCCTATAGAAGCAATACCAGATTGATACTAGCAGATGGCTTAGTTTTACAAATCTAGTATATTTTTTAAATCTAGATAATATGTTACAAAAATATCCTCAGTGGCTTCCAGCTTTCTATGTTAAAATGAACACAAAATGTATGTAGTTTTTATTTCAGAACTGTGAGCAGTGACATCTTCCCTTATCTAAATCAGTCAGTGAGAGATTATAATACCGTCAAGTGTGATGATAGATCAGTGGAGTGATTTTTTTGTTTGTTTGTTCGTTTGCATGGGCAGGCATGGGGAATCGAACCCAGGTCTCTGGCATGGCAGGTGAGTATTCTGCCACTGAGTCACCATTGCGCCACCCAGTGGAGTGTTTTTGAAAGACAATTGAATGTCTCTGGAAAAAAATGTATCCCTTAATGTCCCTCCCCACCCCACCCCCACAAAAAAAGGAGAGAGGACAGAAGTTCATTTATAATCTCAATACAGACTTTGTGTGCACAAATCCTATCAATATTTAACATGATAACCAATGATTACTAAAATAGAAACTTTCATAGGAATTAAATTTCTATATTGAGATTATGTTCTTTGCATTTAGCATAGATGATTTAAATACAAATATAAGTATATTCATCTATACATACATATGCACATACGCACAAACATCTAAGTTCTTGACTCTGGAAGAGATAATTATGAAGCATCCGTGATTTTTTTTAAGAAAAGTCACTTTCAAACTCTTAATTGAAGACTTTTTATTACTACCTTGAAAAGGTAGGCACTGCCTCTCTAAATTCTCTTTTGATATCCTTCTGGATAATGGTTAAGTGGAAATTAGAAACAGAGTACTAATTTAGGTCATTATTCTTTCCGTATGGACAAACAATATGCCTCTCTCAATCTATAAAGCACTGAAATTATATTTATATAATAGTTTGGGAAGAGTGTTTACATGAACAATCTCAAGAGTGTTTACGTGAACAACCTAATTTAGTGTAGTGTCATGATCTGTGTTAATATAGAGGGAATTAAGCCCCGGGAATTTTGAATGATCCCTAAGTTTACACTAAAAGAAAGTGGAGGAATCAAGTCTGAAATCCATACTTTTTCTGTCACACCATTTGTCACCCAGCCATCAGCTATTTGAGATGTAACTATCTTTAGAAACATCAGGTCTAGGCTCCCAATAACTTCATGGGTGGATGTGGGCATATTTGTGACCCCCCCCGGCCCAAAATTTACACCAAAAAAAGGTGGTGTGCAGATGCATTTTTCAGGCAGCAGGGTTCCTAGTTTTCATCCAATTCTTAAAGAGATCTGTGACCAATCAGACAAGAACCGCAGTTGTAGAAGGAGCCAAGAAAGGAATAAGAGCACAGCACTCAATACTATGTCTTCTGATTGTAAAAGTAATACATGCCTATTGAAAACACAATAGAATATACACAAAGGGTAAATAAAAATAATTCATTGTAATTTTTTGTAATTCTACCATTACAATTTTTTTTTGGTGTATTTTCTCCAATCTTTGAAAAAGCATTTTATGTGAAAATGTGCTTTCATATTTTGGCACCATTTAGCTATTAAGATGGTACAACTGAAATCATTTTATGACTTGGAAGTCTATGAAGAACTTTATATTATACACTCGTCCAAAATTTCTCTTTAGTGCTCAGAAATTACTTTCTTCTAAGTCATGCTTTGCCTGGGTCCAAACTATGAAACCAATCCTTACTCCAATGTACAAGATTTCAGAAAGTCTGACTAAAACAGCAGAAGTCTCAGAGTTCTGGCAAAATTGCTGCTAATTTGCCTCTGATCCCGTAGTCTACTTCTAAAAGATGCATGTGGAAATATTTCTAAAGTGCAATACACTTATGAAATATAACTTACTGCCATATTCCTGAGCTTAATCTTTACTTTGTACCTAAATACTTTAAAAACCCACTAGATCCTTAAATTATTCCACTGAGCCTTTTTTAGTATGCCACTGTTTTAGATTTCTATTGCTGATGTAATAAATTATTACAAACATAGCACCTGAAAACAACACAAAATTATTCTCCTACAATTCTGGAGGTCTGAAGTCCAAAACCAATCTCACTGGGCTTAATTCCAGGTGCTGGCTGGGCTGGTTCCTTCTGTAGGCTTTGAGGGAGAACTCATTCCTTGCCTTTTTCAACTCCTAATTATCACTACTATTTCTTGGCTTATAGGGCATTCTTCACATCACCCCAACTTTTTGCTTTATCCCCACTACTACTGACTTCTATCCACCTGCCTCCCTCTTAAAAGGATTCATGTGGTTGCATTTAGGGCCCACCTAGATAATCCAGTATCTTTCCACATCTCAAAATCCTTAACTTATACACATCTGCAAAGTCCTTTATACCATGTAATGTAACATACTCACAAGTTGCAGGGATTTGATGTAGACCTTTTTTAGCGGGAAGGGAGTTGCTTTTATTCAGTCTACCACTCCTTCCAAGTATTTGGCAATTGCCCACCAATCCTCACTACCATGGATAGGAGGACTGCACCAGAATGCCAATTTTAGATTAGAGTCCTATTTTCTACCAATATGATTTTTCCCACCAGCTGTTTATTTGATTGAATCTCTACTGCCTGCTCCTGTATGTCCCATTGCTTTACTCCCTGCTCAGAATGACACCTTATCATTTGCTGAACCTCTCTGATATCACCCGCTTACCTGAATTTCTTATAACTTTAATTATTGAATTACTCAGGAAAAATGTCCAGCAATTCTCAGCAATTGTGGAAACTGTACCATTATGTTCCCCTTGTGGCTCATGAGAATGCATTTTCTCAGTCCCCTATAAATCCATAAATAATTTAATTTCTTGAGTTTATAACATGTCTTTCATAAGATTTAGGGCCATGCGACTGAGCTGAATAAAACTAAAGCGAGACTTGTGATGCCCTACTAGATGAAATTTGAGGCCTAAGGCTATCACCAAATGAAAGAAATAGATTCTGAAAGTCATTTTTTTCCCATTACATTTTCATTTTTATGTGGCTGTAGAGATAGGAAATAATTGTTTCCTTTTAGAAATTTAGACTAACTCCTTGGGTAAGAATTGGCTTTAACCGTCTACTTTGATACCAACTGTAAATGAAAGGTATCATTTAAGTTACGCATTTCTAAAAGAATCAGAGATTTTTTTTTTTAGTTCAATGTGGGCAGAGAAGGGGGAAAGCTCAGAGGAATAATTTCAGGCAAAACAACATAGAAATTTTTACATAAATAGATTTTAGGGTACCAGGAGAAGCCTGGTTCCTTGAATTTCTCTTTGTCCACACTTTTGCCCTTTTGGCTTTTTTTAGGTTATCACTCATTTTACCTTCTTCTGTATCCCTATAGATATTTGATTCTGGCTTCCAGGTCTGAGAATACCCAGGATTGAAAGAATTCTTTGACTATTCCACATCACAGGTTTTCTTTATATGTTTATATATAATATCTTAAAGCATTAAATCATATCAGTAAATGGATCTTTCCCTAATGATGAGGGATAAAACTCTTAAGAGATTTACTTCTAACAGGATAAGTATCAGATTAATTTATGACAGGGATGTTTTACTGCAAAGGAACAGGAGACAGAAATTTAACAGATTTCTATACTAGAAATTTTAGACTTTAGCTCTTGGTGCTACACTATGAGAGTCAGAGCATATACTCAAATGCAGCCTTCTACTTTTCATACCCAATTTTGCAGAGATAAACTAGGTTTCCTAACATCTAGCCTATTCTGGGGTTTGAATTGAGTTCCCCAAAGATATCTTGAAATCCAAAAACCAGTACCTCAGAATGTGACCATATATGAAATAGGGTCATTTTAGATTTAAGCAACTTAAAATGAGATCATATAATAGAGTGGCCCATTACTCCAATATGACTGCTGTGCTTAAAGGAAAAACTCAGACACAGACACAAGGGAGAAGTTCCTGTGAAAACGGAGGCAGAGATTGAAGCCCAAATTTGCTGCCAAACCTCTGAAGCTAAGAAGGGGAAAGAAAGAATTCTCCCATACAAGTTTTGGACTTCTAATCTTCAGAGCTATGAGGCAATAAATTTCTATTGTTCAAAGCCATTCACTTTGTGGTACTTTGTTATGGTGGCCAAAGCACAGCCCTTTGTCATAGCTTCAGTTTTCATACCTGTGACGTGTCCCTTTACTTCCCCTTTGGTGGGTTATTCAGTCCACCTCAGCAAATCCATACCCACCAGCTTCCAGTTTTTCAGATTCTCTGGGTAGGTGGGGATCTTCTCTTTGACTGCCAATCCTCCCAGCATCTCCAGTGCAGAGCCCCTGACTGCAGGGGCTCTACCTTCTCACGGCTTCCCATAGTCCCTGGCACACAATAGACAGTCAACAATGTTTGTTGAAGAGAAGAAAGGAAGAGCCTTGGGTGCTGGACTTCTCTTGATCTTTATAATTCTCTACCCAAGGGTAAAATGTTCTGGTGCTTGATCCCATTCCCCTCTCTCATTCCATTTAACGCCATAACTTTTCAAAGGACCTAAAAATTAAAGTCTTCTCTAAAAGAAGCTACTGTTACCCTTGAAGGACTCAAAGAAGTTTGAGGGGCAGAGGCTTGTGGAGATTTTTTAGACCATGAGTTGGGGTGCTCTGTGTATATGGAAGTGGAGACAATGCTCCCCAATAGATTTTCTGAACATTTTCTAAAAGAGGAGAAAATGTATAAAAGGAAAAGGTAATGCTACATTCAAACTCACTCCAATGATAATAGGGGAAAGAAAATAAAACCATACTTTAGTACATATTTATTAACATAATAATCTAGGGCGATTTCATTCCATTTAAATTACTGAAAACTAATAAAATTTGCTAATGCTATACTTAAAACATCTAAAATTGCTTGTGTGTATGCATATATATACACTGCACACATGTAATATGTAATATATATATTCATATCTATATGTATTTATCTGATTTTTGATAATTTCAATAAACAGGGAAAATCACTAATTTGTGCACCAAAAATCATAGAAAATATGACTCTAATGATTTGTTGATCTGAAACAAAATCTGAATAATATAATCTTACATCATATTATTCCCTACCTTAAAAAAGTTAGAACAAGAATAATCTTAAAGACAGTCTAATCCAATAACCCAAATTCACTGATAATTACACCCATGTTCGAGGAGATTAACTAATTTCCTAAGGTCACACAGCTGATCAGAAGCAGCTCTAGGCCTGGATCCCACATCTGATGTTGTATGTCAAGATGTTTCCTTTACTCCTCTCTGCTAGTTAGAAGATCTTGGCTACACTGGAGAGAAGTGGCTATTGTACTTTCTGAAGAGCATTTCTCGGTCACCATTGTGATTATTCAGTTCAGGTTTCCACGTGGTCAGTGATGATGCCTCGTTGTTCTGGTGCTGTGGACTTAATCAGCATGTGAAATTCATCTATGGTTGATCACATCTGTGGTCGGCTGAGGGGGATGCCTTCCATAATGAGTGAGGTTTAATTTAATCAGCTGGAGGCTTAAAAGAGAGAGGTCAGAAGAGAGTTCAGCATCTCATCATGCCTTGTCTCCGCACTCGCAGCTCAGCCCAGACATTTGTAGATGCAGAAAGGAATCACCCCGGAGAAAGCTGTTGAAACTCAAAAGCCAGAAGAGAAAGCCAGCAGTCATCGCCATGTGCCTTCCCATGTGACAGAGGAACTCAGATGAAAGCTAGCTGCCTTTCCTTTGAAGAACTATAAATCTGTAACTGAATGAATCTCCTTATTAAAAGCTGATCCATCTCTGCTGTGTTGCATTCTGGCAGCTTTAGCAAACTAAAACAACCACCATTCTCCCTCTTGTTAGGCATAGCCCATTATTTTTTCTTTGCAGATATAAATGATGTTCTTAAATAACATTATGAGGTATCTGTGAATTACTGGGTCTGACATTTGCAAAAGAGACCGCCTTGACAAATATATTTTAAAAATATAATTTCACAAAGGAATATACCTTAGATTACTTTCATTCACTCATCCATTCATTGATTCACTCAGTTAATATATGTCCTCTCAGCACTGCTTCTCTGTCACCATGTTTTACCCAGTATTCAGACATTAATCATGTCTCTACCCTCAAACAACTCAGATTGTAATGGGGGAGATGGCTGCATAAGTATGTGTGACTAAATGTGTGTAAAACACATGCATAGAATAGTGGAAGGAGGAATCAGATTTGTATTGTCTGGGTCAGGAGAGGTCTCACAGAAATGTAACTCTTTGAGCCATGATTTAAAAGATGGGAGGTATTCGCCAAGATAGGTAAGGGGGCCAGGGGCTGGGATGCCAGATGAGAAAATGCCTAAGGATTGACAGAGCTTAATGTGTGAAGGTGAGTGGAAGTAGTTCAGTACTCCAAGAGCACCCAATCCATGTTGGGGAAGAATGGGGTGCAAAAAAGCCTCAGCTGGCGGCAAAAGCAGAAGCCATATGTCATTCAGAAGAACTTGTACCAGCTTTAGAAACTGCTAAGCAAATAAATATTATAGAATAATTCATGGAAAAATGTTTTTCCATATGTTAGTTTGCAATATGACCTACTTATTTAAATTAGATTTTTTCCTCATCATCTTATTATTCTCATGCTGTCCTTCCCCATTTTTTCTATTAATATCATAGATATGATCATTGGAGTTAAAATATACCCAGGATATGATATATGTGTGTTTGTATATGTGCCATGTGTCACTAAATATATACACACACATAAAAATAAACTGAAGGCAAATATAAATAGTTGTTATCAGTAGGTGGTGGATTACAGCTATTTATTTTTATTCTTTGCACTTTTTCCCTGGTTTTTCACAATGAACATTTATCTGCATTATTATAAAAGATTAACTGTTTCTGACAGATGACGACTTAGAAGATGTAGAAGGAGGGAAGTGGCAAATAAAGAGGGAGAGAGTCTCTATGCTTAGCTGAGGAACTAGCTGTGGATACCCATTAGCTGATTAGATTGCTTTTTCCACCTCATTTTATATAATCCTATGGTGGCATTTAATGTGAGAGTATATTCTATTTACATGGTGTCAGAAACCTTGCATTTATAATTCTTAGGCATCAAAATCTTTCCCTTGCTCTATCTGCTTTCAAGTATTTAAGATAATGCTGTTCCAATAAGATCATGCTAAAAAAAAAAAAAAACATTAAGTCCAGCAACAAAAAAAAATCATTTTCTTTGAAAAAGGTTGCAATCTTTGAGATAACATATGATACAGCTCTACACTGATGAGAGTAATATAATTCATAGGTTGAGAGTATTTACAAGGTCCTGTGTCAGAAGGAGCAAAATTAATTTCCTGCAGGGAGGTGGTGTCCCTCTTTATGGCCACACTTTGGATCCTAGGTAAACGTAACACACACATGTCCCCATATGCCACTGTTGACAGTGTCTTAATAAACAGAAATAAATCTCTGTCACTGGGATACCCAGTTTTCTTTTCAGCTTGAGGGACTCAGGAGTAACTCGCAAATTTTTTTTCTAACAACTTTGCTGGGCTAGTGGATATCAACAGCTCCATTTCATTTTCTTCACGGAAGTAAATTATTTTACACTGTCACAGTTCTAGCACATTCTGTCTAGATTAACACACACATACACAGAGTTAAACCAATATTGCTTAACCTTCTGGGTCTGTCAAAGAAGATAAAAAATAACTGCTTCCATATAAAGTTCCAGAGACTAGCTAGTTAAATTCACATTTACTCTTCTGCTCAGAATCTCAGCAGGAAGGAGCCTTATAAGTCATCTTTTCCTATTTTGATCTAACAACTCTGTAAGAGGTTGTTCGTTTTCCACTCAAACGATCTAAAGACTTAAGACTCACTGACTCAAGAGTTGCACCTCTTCTTTTTTCAGCTGGCTTGAATTTAAGAATCTCCTTCCTAACACTGGGCCCAAAACCTAATTTCTAAAATGTCCAGCCATGGCTCAGCTTGTTTTGCCCACTGGAAAACAAAATGTTTTCCCTGTCCCATATGGAATTCCTTTGAATATGTGACTACAACATGTGCACCTTCTATTTATTTCTAATTTCAGAAAATTTAAATGACTCTGACCCACCCATGAGCCACTGCTGAGTTCATATGAAACCCTATCGGCATTTCTTGTTTGCCTCTAGAATTCACACGAACTGTTTCACTCTTGCCTTCTCTGTTCTTCCTTGTCCTTGGCTTCTTAGGGCTTTACATGCCACCCTCATATTGTCTCAGTTCAATGTTTTAATGTCTATTTTTTATCTGGGGCTTTTGCTGGCAATTTTATTAGTTTTCAATTACTTTCCTTGACACCCCTTCAAGACACACAGTTTTGATGTTCTGCTTAGGTCAAAGCACTGGAAGACTCAAAATGAGACTGTACTCTTTTTTAATTCTCTTAAAATGTTTGGGCTTATTACTCCACTTTTCTTATTCTCCACGTATGACAGATAGGGGAGATTTCAGTACTTCAGGGACCTTGTCTGTTTTATTCATTGCTTTTATAAGATACATCCAGAATGCAATCCATAGAAGTGAGTCAACGAATATTTGTTGAATAACTTTGAAAGCTTTCCTCTAGGCAAGCTGGGTAGGATACTGACGACCAAGTTAAAGCCTCATACCACAACCGAATACTGCAGAGACAAACAGAATTCTTCCCTCATGGGAGGTGTTAATTCATCTTGACTTTAATCCATTGCATCCCTAAGTCTCCTTCACATCATTTCCTAACATAAATAAATTGCATGTGTGTGTGTTTTACAAGGATGCCTCAGATCAGAAAGCAAATTTCAATTTAAAAATTAACATCTTTTGGATTGTGATTGTCCACAGAGCATGAAACTATAAAATCTCATATCTAATTTAATAATATTCTCAAGTGATCACTTTTCTAATAACAAAGAAGTAATGGGAAGATAAACATTTTAAAGTATTTGCTAATATTAGACTTTTAATTTGACAAATCACCAAGTCATTGATCCACAGAGTGGAAACCCTTGGTTGGTAAATAAATGCGGTTGTTGGAAAATATAAAAGCAATCTCGAAACTTCAATGGTATACAATAGCAGCTGGTTCTTCAAAGCACAACAAAAGGAAACACCCCAAATATTCATCAATAGGCAGAAGAAAAAATGAACTGTGATATATTCATACACTAATAGTTTTTGGTAGCAAAAAAGACCAAATCACTGGTAGAAACAATAACAGGAGTGTGCTGGTTTGAAATTGTTATGTGACCCACCCATGAACCACTGTTGAGTTCATATGAAACCCTATAGGCATTTCTTGTTAGCCATGTTATTTTAATCCTAATCCAATATTGTGGGGGCAGCCATGTTCTTTTAATCCTGATTCAATATTGTAGGGTAAGAGCTCTAGATTGGGCTTTTTCTATGGAGATGTGACACATCCAATTGTAGGTGTGACCTTTTGATTAGCTGGAGATGTGAACTCACTCATTCAAGGTGGGTCTTAATGACTTTACTGGAGTCCTCCAAAAGGGGAAACATTTTGGAGAAAGTTCAGATGCAGACATTTGGAGCTACTTGGAGAACCAACATAGACACAGTCATTTGGAGATGCAGAGGAAAACATCAGAAGAGCCCACAAGATCTGCGAGAGTCATTTGAAACCAGAAGCTGGGAAAGAAGCCCATCAAACATTGCCTTGTGCCTTCCCATGAGATGCTAAGTAAAGACCCACAGTACTGAAAAGCCAGAACTTGGAGAGAGCCAAGGGAAGATAAGAGAAGAAAAAAATCCAGAGAAGCTAAGAAAAGACCAGCAGAAGATGCTGACCAAGTGTCTTCCTCTGTGGCAGAGGAAACCCAGATGTCATCTGGCCCTTTCTTCAGAGTCAAGGTACCTTTCTCTGGATGCCTTAGTTTGGACACTTTTATGGCCTTAGAACTGTCAATATTGAACAATAAATCCCCTTATAAAAGCTGCTCATTTCTGGTATATTGCATTCTGGCAGCTTTAGCAAACTAAAACAAGGAGTATACCTCAGAAACATTTGTTGAGCAACGAAAGAAGCCAGACACAAAAGATAAAAAGTAAGATTCCATTGAAATGTGATGTCTATAGACATCTTAGGAATATTTGCCTCTGAGGAGGGGAGATTGACTGGAAAAAACAAAAAGGAACTTTCTGGGATGTGGGAGATATTATTTACATTGATCTGGGTAACATTTGCATATATTTGCCAAAATTCATCTGGCCGTAGACCTAAGATTTGTGCATATTAATATTTATAAATTATATTTCAATCAAGTACTAGTAGAAGAAAACAAATAACAGTTGGAAAGGTATCAGCTCAAATGAATATTATGCTTGAACTCAATTACAAATCACGCAGTGCACAATCTCAGAAAAATAAGTTATTGGTGGTCCTGCGGCAGGACAATGGAGGAGGCAACTTTGAAGACTGGATGGTGGGCAGTGGAAGGGTCATTTAGTGCTTTCAAACATCATGAATAAACTAACATTGGTTGAGTGCCCAAGTGCAGGGGCAGATTCTTAACACGCATGAGTTCAGTTAATCCCTGGAACAACGTTATAAAGAGGATGCTCTCCTTTCCACTCCCCAGATAAGGAAAGCGAGTTTGCTGCAGGGTCAGGGAATTCGTAGTCTCCCGAGTCCAGATCAAAGCTGCTTTGTAAGGCATCCCAGCTAAACCCGTGCAGGTTACAGGCATTTATGTAGCAAAGAAATGTAAACATCACCATGGGTTTGTTCAGAAGGGCAGTCTTTGCAGTGATACACTGAGAAGAGTTGAGTTTTGAGGGTTGCACAAGTCCTGGCATTTGCCTAAAGAGACCCTGAAGGCCATGCCTCAGGCTATGCCCCATTCTCTTCCCCAAGGCTGAAGAGCAGTCACAATAATTTCCAGTCCCCAGTATCACATTCCTAAATGGGAGAGGCAGGCTATTTTAAATAGGAAAATATTGACATTTCTGGAACATTTTAATAGTTTGGGTGGTTCATGAAATAAAATATTTCAAGTAGTGCCTATAATGTATGGCCACCATGCCAAATATGCTGTAGAGACATATCCTCATGGAGTCAAGCTGGACTGCTGCCCTCCTGTTATATTCCCCTTTGTTCCAGAAGAAACTGACTTATGCTGTTTGTTCTCCACTATCTCCCCAGTACTTCATACATGCAGTATATTATCAATCATATTTGTTGGAGCAATAAATGGATGATTGAACAAATGAAAGCCTATGTCCAGAAAACACGATTCAATCAGTTGCTATAGAGAATTGATTTATCCTACAAAAGAGTGTTTGCAAATTTATTCGTTTTCTAGACAGGAAGATTAGTGAGCATATAGGAGCAAAACAGATCAAAAGGCCAAATAAAAGAGTTGTGGATCAGGGAACCTGAAATGCCAGCAGAATGAAGACAGCGTTGTATATAACACTGTATCTCTGGGAAATATAAATAAACTCCACTTCTAATTTTCATAAAACCTTCAAGCTTGCCTCATCCCTGAAAGACATTGAGAAAATTTGAAAACCATTGACACTGTTCATTCTCTCTTGGCATCTATCTCCAGTATGGATTAAAGGAACTTATTGAAGATCATACATTTCCTGGAAATTTATACAACATTAAGATGCAAACTGATTGTAACTGAATTCACTATTCTATTAAAAAGAAAACTGAACACTGAAATCTACAAGCCCAGCTTTTACACCCATGACACTGCTTAGATAAGAGATTTCTGTATACAGATTTTTAGATGAGGTGTCACAGAGACTAGATCCTTAAACTGTTCTGCCAGCAATGCACTGCTGTGTAGACATAAATGGATGTAAGAACAGGCTACTCATAGAGCTTTCATTTGTTACTGCACAGCCTGGTTTGAAATCTAAATCCATTTGTGAATATAAAGCTCTATCTTCTTGCAGACAGAGACCACTTTCAGCCATTTGCTTAATACCCAACAATGAAATTCATTGAGATAGAGAGAAGCTCATCATGTGTATTTGCTAGGAATGATTTCCCTTAATCAAACACTGTTAAAATTAATTATGATGAACATCCAGTGAAGAATACCTTCATAAAATTAATGTTTACAATTATTCCCTCTGCTTTTATGACTTGGGTTGATATTAAATGCAAGCATAGGATGAGCATTTATCTAGTTTCTAATAAAAGTTGTTTTAAAATACCATCATAGGGCAGTGCAATGGTGGCTCAGTAGCAGAATTCTCACCTGCCATGCCAGAGACCCGGGTTCGGTTCCTGGAGCCTGTACATGCCCCCTGCCCCTCCTCCCCCCAAAAGTACAATCATAACATGTGTCACTCAAGAAAGTTTGAGTCAAAAAAAAAAATTCACTTGTATAAAACTGTTCTTTCTTCTTTTAATTACTTGAAAGTATATAATGCATTATCTTTAATTTTGGCCTGTCAGAATCTCAAAGCTAAATGCATTCTTAAAATGTAATTGACATACTCAGCCTACATTTCTGGTATGTTTCTTTCCTTCGCATCTATATTCCATTTAATCTTCAGTCTGTAAATTAACAAATGTTCCAAACTGTGTCTGTCATAAGCCTTCTCAAATCCTTTTCTGGAATTAATGGGGCATCAATAATAAATAAGGATGATCTTTCTGAGAAAAGGGAATACCTTCACCACAGAGAAGCGGTTCTCTACTGGGGAATAATTTTACTCTCCTGGGGCCATTATTGAAGTCTGGGGACATTTTTAGTTGTCACAACTGGGGGTGAGGTCTATTTCTGGCATCTAGTTTCCAACATCCTAAAATGCAGAAGAAAGCCCCAGAACAAAGAATCAACTGGCTGGAAACGTCAATAGTGCCAAGGTAAAGCATCTCCTCAACAGAGCTGGCACATTTACACCATTATAGTAGTTTGGTAAGGCCATGGTTGGACATTGAATATGTGATGAATGAATAAATTCTGGTATGTTTTAAGTTCTATATCTCTCTCTAACTTACCATGTTATACTTTCTAGTTTCTGGGGGACAAAAAGCATTCAATACCAGTCTGTGCCTTTAGCAGGTGTTCTGGCCTCAGCCTTTTTCTCAGAGTATCAGTGGCATGGCTTCTCCAGGCCTCCTGAAATGCCTTAAAAGTTATTAAATGTGTATGTATTTTACACATACACATTTGAGTGATGGTTAGAATATGGCTTCGAACTGCACCTAGTTTATTAAGTAATCTTACTCCATTCCTGTCTTTATTTTTGTCTAACATGTGGGGATCACAAGAGTGAAAACACATCCCTTCCGTACATTATTCCTGAGTATAAACCCAATTTCCACCTTGAGGAAGGGTGAGTGTACATGTAAGCCAAGAAGGCCCTAGAAAGTTGGCTAATGCAGGACCCTAAAATGTATCACTGGCCATGGTAAATTTGCATCTTGAATAATAAAGTTTTCTAAAAGTCTCCTCAATATGCATTGGCGAAAATACATTCTCCTTTCTTTTCCCTTGCTCCTGATTCACATGCTGCAACTGCCAATTTGTTTTGTTTGACTGCGTTGTCTTTTTGAAATGGTCTCATTATTAAAAGGATTCAATGCATGTGAAACCTAACTGTATTTAATCTTGTTTATAAAAAAACAATTTGGAACTAAAGCACACCAAAAGCATCTGCTGAGTGGAGACAGTGCAAAGAAATGGCATCCTTTGGAAGGAAATGGTATGAATGGAAGGGTGAGAAAGTGAAATAACCATGCGATTAAAGAGAAAAAATGAAATTAAGGTGGTGGGGAGAGAGAAATAGGAGTTTGTAGAGAGAGATATTTTAGCATACAGAACAAGGTAATTCAAAGCGTTCTGGGATGGGCTGAAAGATTCCCATGTTTTCTTTCTTCCTTAAATTGGCAAAATGACCTTGGCCAAGTCACTTAACTTCTCAAGATCTGTAAAATAAGGCTCTAACACTAAATGATCTTTATTAAAGTTTTGAACATGTATCTTGTTCTGTCTTGGATTTGGCTAGCAAGAAACTCAGAGGTCAGGATGACTCACTAGGCAAGGTTACAGACATCAATGAAGTGAAGAAGAGTGATTTAAAAGGGTAATTGGGAGGTGTTCTAGTCTGCTAGCTGCCAGAATGCACTATACCAGAAATGGAATGGCTTTTAAAAAGGGGAATTTAATAAATTGCTAGTTTACAATTCTAAGGCTGAGAAAATGTCCCAATTAGAACAAGTCAATAGAAATGTTCAATCAAAGGCATCCAGGGAAAGATACCTTGGTTCAAGAAGGCTGATGAAGTTCAGGGTTTCTCTCTCAAGTGAGAAGACACATGGTAAACACAGTCAGAGTTTCTCTCTTGGCTGGAAGGGCACAGCATCATCTGCTAGCTTTCTCTCCTGGCTTCCTGTTTCATGAAACTCCCCAGGAGGTGTTTTCCTTCTTCATCTCCAAAGGCTGTTGGCTGTGGGCTCTGCTTCATGGTGCTGCAGCATTCTCTGCTCTCTTTGAATCTCCTTCATTCTCCAAAATGTCTCCTGTTTTATAGGACTCCAGAAATGTCTCAAGACGCACCCAAATGGGTGGAGACATGTCATCACCTAATCCAGCTTAACAACCACTCTTGATTAAATCACATCTCCAGGGAGATGATCTGATTATAGTTTCAAACATACAGTATTGAATAGGGAGTACATTACCTTTATGAAATGGGATTTTGATTAAAACATGGCTTTTCTAGGGTACATACATCCTTTCAAACCAGCACAGGAGGTTTCACAAACTAGGTCAACCTCTTCCTGCTTCTCTGGAAATATGTAGGAAGGCAGTGATTAAGGAAAGGGCAAGAGAGGCACAGCCATTGATGGAGTCATAATTCCCTAGGAGGGCTAAGAAAAGCATTCCCTCTGTTCAGTTGCCTTTGCAAGGTGAAGTGGAAGACAGTACAGAGAGATACAGTGCCCTCATTTCTATTCCTCAAATATGCAAAGCTTATGCCTGCCTTGAGGCTTTTGAACAAACTTTTTTTCCCACCTGAAATGCTTGGCGTGACTGGCTCTTTCCCAGGATTCAGTTTCCACTCAAATTCACCTCCTCAGAGAGGCCTTCCATGCCTATCCAGTCTAAGTCTTTAGACTTCGTCCTATTTTCCTCCTCTGTTCTTTTCAATGTGGTATCTTTTCCTGTTGTTTATCTTTATCTAATGATTTTTCTCCCTCCATTAGAACATAAGCCTCTTGAGAGCAGGGACCTTGCAGGTCTTATTCACTGCTCTATTCCCTGCAACAAATAAATATTTGTTGAATGAATGAATGCATAAGAAAACTTGCAAACAGAATTTGCATGTGGGAAGACCTGGAAGAGAGAAAATGGGAGCAGAAACAGGAACAGTCAAAGTTGACGAAGAGATAAGACTCCCACTAAGGGGCATGTTCGAGACTTAGCAAGGGGACAAAACTTGGTCATGCGGGTCAAGTGAAGACCTGAAGAGTCTTCATTTGAACTGAATAAAACTGAACTGAAAGCAGTAAAAAAATGGCGAGATTTATGTTGTCAGTCTACCCTGTCTTGAGGCCGAGGGAACGAAAACTCCACGTCTCCAATAATGGGACTCATCAAAAAGCAGGAACAGAGCCCAGATGGGATTACAACACTTTAATATAATATAATTACC
Organism: Myrmecophaga tridactyla; assembly: GCA_004026745.1. Classification (NCBI taxonomy): domain Eukaryota; kingdom Metazoa; phylum Chordata; class Mammalia; order Pilosa; family Myrmecophagidae; genus Myrmecophaga; species Myrmecophaga tridactyla. Next base: position 26,730 of record PVIY010001430.1, on the reverse strand, counting down.
TTCAATATGTCTTCAAGTCTGATGTATTCTCCCTATCATAGCTGTAACTACCCAATCTCAAAGCTAATGAACATTGAAATTCCCTACTAGCTACTTACATATCCACAGTAGATTTCTGTTCTTAAAATAAATTGCTGTTTGTTTTCAAAAAATAAATCAATTAATGATCATTTTATCCATACATCTTAATTATTTTCCCTATAGCAAAATCATTATGGCTTTTACAAATACAAATGTAAGGAAAAATTTAGAAGCAAGACAAACTGTTCTTAGCTTCAACAAATCTCCTGAGAGTTACAAGTTGCTGGGCCCTCTGCTGCCTGTTTCAGGAATTGAAATTCAGGAAGCCTTTGTCAAGCACAAAGGGATCTCGGAAAAGAGTCATTTCTAGTTAGGATTTTGTCCAACTTCAATAAATTAAATTCTCAGATTACAAAAATGTCATTCAGTGATTATAAAAATTGAAATATCCTTAAAAATTTTGTATAAAGTATGAAAAAATCATGTTCCAAGAGTCTTTTACTCTTCCTCTTTAAACCTATAATGAATGTACTGAAGAGAATCAACACAGGTAAAGTTTTGGTGAATTAATATTCAAATGATAAAAATATTCAGTTGCAGTCCCTGCAAAATGATTATTGATTTTCGTTATTTGATAACAGGGATGCAAGCTTCTTCATGTACAAATATATTTTCTACTCTTTTAATATATTATACCTCAATTATTTTAAAATGCTAAATGTTATTTTATTGTATTCTTAGATTTATAGGAGCAAATTGACTACTTATAAAGTACAGGTTGATTATTACATTAATATAAAACTAATATTTTTAAATGCCACTGTTATCCTTTGAGGGTATATGCTTTCAAAACCCTTACCTGGAAATGCACCTGTTGAAGATAAAATATTTTTCTTAACATAGAGTAACTGGAAAATATGGTGCAATTATCTGATTTGCCAGCAGTGGACACTGTTACTCTAGATATCACCATAGAGCGGCTAGGAAAAAGCCTGTCTAATATTTCAGAAAATGCCTGCTCTTTTTCCTTAACCACAACAAGAAGCAGTAACATAGGGGGACTATTCTGGAAAAATAATAAAGTGAATCTTACAAAAAAATTTCATAGCTATCCTTGTTCACCCAAAGATTTTCGAGAAATAAATATTTACATTTAAAATATAAAACTCAGTTGATTTTGTTCCTAATTTATGGAAAATATGTATCAGCTGCAGGATGTCCATTTATTACCATTTTCCAGTGTATCATACAAAGCTATATAAGGGAATCAATCCTAGGGAATATTGGCAATTGGTTTAAGAAATACACAGAACTGATGGTCAAGTGAACCAGTGCTCAGTCCTGGCTTCCCACAAATCAGCTCTCCAGCCCAGGGAAGATTATCAGTCTTTTCTGGGTCGTGGGCAACTCCTGTCTTGAAAGTAAGTACCTAAGGAAGAACTCCTCCATATACGCCTGCGTTTCTGTGACTTTGTCAGGAGAGACTAGTGCTAAAAGCCTTTGCCAGACTTGAATAATCAGGTAAGATGTTATTTGTTTACTCTTCATCTAGAAAACATCCATATTGAACAGCTACTCTCTCTATAATGGAGCCAGAACCCCAAGTTTCAGTCCTCAGGGCAAGCATAATGTAAAGCAACCTGCAGAACTCATGAAAAGCAAGTCATAGATTCAAAATAGAAAGCTTTCTCCCCACTTCTACTTTGCACAGCAGGAGAGCTCAGCTTGCCATAGCCCGGGTAGGAAAACAGTAGGCATTCACTTTGTGCCAAGTGGGTATTATTATGATTCCCATTTTATAGATGAGAAACATGAGGTACAGAAAATTAATAACTAGACTATGGATAACAGCTAGTATTTGGTGAATCCAAATCTTTAATCTAGGCAATCTTCCTGGAGAGCCTATGCTCTAAATTGCTACGTTTTACTCTTTTAAGTTCCATATCAAAAGAACAATACTTTATATTTTAGACTTCATTACATATGCCTGCTGTCACCTACTAGTCTGAATTGCCTGGAGGTAGAAAATTAGAGCCGCGTGGTGGAAAAGGCATGGGTCTAGGCTGAACTGTAGGTGATGCCCCTTCTCCCCCCGCAAAGTCTGGCGACCTTGATTGTCTAACGGGGGTGAGGTGGGTGACTACTGCCATCTAGTGTGCACAGGGCAGGGATGCTGTTAAACCACCTGTAATGCACAATGCAGTCCTCCCTCCATAGCAAAGAATTATATGGCCCAAAATGCCAGCCGTGCCCAAACAAGTACAGACTTTGGAGCCAAAGGGGCTTGAGTTCTTAAACTCTCCAAGCCCAGTTTTCTTCATCGGTAAGAAATGGGAATTTCTACCCTATATGGTTTTCCTCAGACTTAAATGAGTTAATACGAAGGACCTCTCACAGTGTCTGGCATACAGCACTTCTAAAAAGGATTATTTCTATCCCCTAAGGAAAGTGTGTGTGTACTACCTTTTTCCTACCTAGCATGCAAACCCCATGCTCCACAAACTACATGCCTTCCTTTCCAAGCAAACTGCAGTTTTGTTCAGGTATATACACTTAGCTCTGGTAGCTAAGTGCCTTGAAACGGCCCCACCCCTTCATCCGAGGCAAGTCACCATTGAATTGGTCTGAGGTCAATCTAATGACCCTTGCAAGGGACAGAGTTAGCATCAGGCATGTGAACTAGTCCTGGCCAATAAACTCAGGGGACTTCTAGGAATGGAGACTTCATTTCCAAGAAGGAATCCTAAAAAAGAGACAATCTTATTTTTTCTCTGGAAGTTGCTGCAAATGTATATGGTTCCTGGAACTGCCATAATTATTTTGCTTCTAGCCTGAGGAGGAAACAAACTCCACAGAGAGCAGAACAGGAAAATGAAAAGATTTGAAGGATGGTATTTAAGAACATATTAAACTATCTACAGAGACTGTATACCGCATTCCCATAGGACTAATTGCAATGTTCAACAATAAAATTTCATGTTACTTAAACCAGATTGAATCAGGGTTTCTGTTACTTGAAGTAAAAAACAATCAAACAAACAAATAAAAATTTCCAAACTGATACTAGAGGAAACAGGGTTTCTGTCTCTATGCCCCCATCTACTGACATCACCGCCAAGCTATAAGCTTTACCCATCTCCTGCAAAAAAAAAAAAAAAAAAAATTGCTAACAGGTGAAATAGAGCTGGAGTAGAACATTAACTAGTTTTAATGTGAAAATCAGTTTTATAATCAGGAAATTTTTCCGTATTTAATTGTCTAAATCCAGGGTAAGCAAGTACGGCCCTTACGTCAAATCCGGCCTGCCATCTGTTTACATAAATAAAGTTTTATTGGAACACAGCCATGCCCATCTGTTTAGTGTTGTCTAAGTTGCTCTCACAATACAACAGCGGGGTTGGGTAGTTGTGACAGATATTTACTCTCTGGCCTTTTACACAAAATTTTGCTGACTCTTGGTCTAAATGATATTTGACGAAGCAAGCTTCTTATTGTCCACCTATCTTTTCTACCTCCAATTCATCACAGACAAGAATGAAAGAGTAAGTGTTTTAAAATGCAAATCCTCCTCTATCAATCTGCTTTAAAAACTTCACCTACAAAAATGAAGCCAAAGCTCCTTGGAATACCATCTAGAAACATTTCATAGCCCCATCCCTTCCCACCTCTCCCCGTGTCAGGTCAAGCAACACAAATGGGCCATTACTCAATCTCAAGGTCACTAATGCTTCAGAAGAAGCTTTTCATGATCTTCAAATGCCATGCTCACCCCAAACTAGTTGTACAGCCAATTTTTACTGAATAAATTAAAGAATTAAGATACTTTTTACCATCGCACAGCTGCCTTTTAGCTGTAGAAAGAATTTTTGTTTTGTTTTTTGGGAATTGAAATTTTTTTTTAATCTTTGCATTATTTTGGTCTGTGAATGATTGTCTATGACTGCTGAAGATGCCAAATGGAAAAAGTATGAATATGATTAGGAACTGCTGATGGATTTGCTCATCTGAGAGTCTTTCAAATTCAAAAGACTTAAAATGAGTCTTTTATAGATTGTTGAAATATATATTTTTTATAGTTAATTGACATTTTAATTTGTGTTTTAAAGTTATATGCTGTCAATATAGGTAATTACCATCACACAGAGTACTTGTTCTATTTTGAATTTCACTCACCGCCTTGAAAAGCAAATTGCTGCACAGTGTTAGAAGTAGGAATTAATAGCCTATAGCATGTTTGCCATGTATTTAATTTTTCAACACAATTTAACTTTGGAAAATAAAACATCATTGTATTCGTGAAACAGAGTTCTGATAAAATCTATTTTTTATATCACATTCAGTAAATCACATGATATCGTTTATGGTTGTTAAAAATACTACTATATTAGCTAGCAAATTAAATTTTACAAACAAATTTCTACATTAAATCTAGTGAAATTATTATATCCAGAGGAAGAACCCTTTAGTGTTCAGAGATTTTTACCTCATTTAATGCTGAGATTCTCTGATAAAGCGACTTTAGAAATAAATTTTCCTTTAAAATGATTTGTCTCCAAAAATAAAAGTAATATGTAAAAGGAAATACTCTGATAATTTAATAGTGGAGTAAAAACCTTTTAAAATGGGACTTCTTCCAAGGATACTCAAGATTATTCATTCAAGTACAACTTTAAATCTTCACTTTCTAAACAATGGAAATATTTGTTGGGAGGCAACAGGTGTCTAAGTAAACCACTTGCGTACATTTCTAATACTATTTTCTCTTTAGACAACTCAGAGTTGCATTGATGAGGTCATTTACATTAGCTAAAACTTAGCAATGATGTATAGTAAAAGCCAAGATAAGCAAAGACATCTGGTCACATCTTTGGAAGTGGCATATTATATAGTACCATTGAGTTTACTTTTTAAGACTGTTAGCTAATTTATTTAACATCAAAATGAATTTTTTTTAAAAGCTCAATTTCAGTGCTAAATATATAGCAGACCAAATGCACATTGTGAATTTTGTTGTTAATTCTGTAGGAACTACTGAAAGAGAAAGAGAGAGGGTAGAATAGATGCTTGATGTAACTTCATAACATTTCTATCGATGAGGCAAACTTTTAGACTTCCTTAAACAAGTCAGTTCAGTCATAACAGAAATATTAAAATGAGGTCATTCGCAATAATATTAAATAAATTCCCAGTGCTCACGTCTCACTAAGAATGATGAAGAGGTAGAGTTAGTGGGGTTTTGTTTTATTTTTAAAGAAATTCTGGCACAGAATTTTCACATTTGCACAAGTTTTTAAGGCCAATGCAATCATTAAATGTTACTAGATTAAGTCACATACTAATTTTAATTTGTCCTAAAATTTTTAAATGCAAACATGATTTTGTTCCACTTTTGCAATAATATCTTTTGATCTCAGTGTTCTATATGTTATGTCCAATTCTAGTATTGGTTGCTTTTGCAGAAACTTGAAGACATATAAAAGAGAGAAGATTGATTTCCATTCTCTTTTCCATTTGTGCATGGGTTGAGGGGCGTAATTGGAATCATATGATGAATTGCAAGACAATGGCATCTATTCTCACCAGTGATTTCACTATGTTACATTTAGACTAGTATTTCTTGCCTTGGTTTCTCCTCTGTGAAATGGCATGTAGATACTGCTCGCTGTAAACCTTGATGATATAATGTGCATATTTAAGAAGACGGAATTTTTGTTGAGAATGAATTCTAGCTATAAACTGATACAATGGACCAACATTTTTCTCATCCAGGAAATTTTCCTAGTAATAATCCAAAACTCTGTACTACTACCAAATGCAATTACTGTCCAGTGAGTCTTCACAGTGCTCCTTCATGATAACAGAGTTCTGCTGACTGCTGGTTGGCAGTATTGTCTATCTACAAAGTTTCTTTACTATTCTTCCCAAGTACTGGCACAGCTGCTCATCCTGTGGTCTTCCAGAAACCTAAGGGACTCAGCTAGAAGCTCTTTTAGGCCACCAGGGTACTATTTAGCAAATGAATGCCACTTACAGAAACTATTAATTTGGCAAAGGCTGGAAAATTACCAGAAAAGAAATTCAGTAAAGGCACAATGGAGCTTAGAAATGCATGCCATTTAGTTATTGGACCATGAGAATTCAAAAGAGCTCATGCATTTCCCCAAATGTCTAAATTTTCCCTTAGAAAGATATTAACTTATCTAAAAGATCTAAAGGAGAGCTAGTAAAAGTTTTTTTAACTGCTTGGTGTAAGAGATATCAAGGTTTCACTGAAAAGCATTCCACCCATTTTTATTACGAAAACCCTGATTTTTGTTCCCTATGACAATGGGCTCAGCCCCAGGGAGTGAAACATAGTCACTGACTATGGCTAGCCCACGTCCCTTTCCTAGAAATTCATTTCCCAGTTTTCTTTACAGATTTGTGTGGCCATGGGACTCAGTTCTTGGCCAAAGAGATTTCCTTCTGTGAGGTGTGGGGGACAGGGGCAGTGGAACAAAAGTGCTAGGGGTGTTTTTCTTTTTCCTCCTTGATAAAATGGCAATCTATTTCTGCCCAACCCTTCTTTTCTGAATGGAAATTAGTATAAGTAAGATGCCTGGAACCTTAGAAGTCATCTTGTGCCAGTGATGGTGGTCAAGAAGAATGGGAAAAGCATGAATTTCTTAGTCAGCAATGAGCCAATTACAGCCAGAACAAATCTGTAATGGCCTCCCTCCAGGCATTCCAAATTTTTAAATACATCTATTTATGAATGATGTAACTAGTAGTTTGATATTCTATTGCTTACAGATAAATTCACCCTAGATACTTAGTATTTAATACTTAAATACTTAGGTATTTTCTAGGTGGGAATAAAAATATAAGGTAGCAAAATTAGCTGCCCTCAAAGCAGCTTAACTCAGGACCCCCAGGGAAAGGAGTGCTGTACTTAATTGTGTTGATGTGTGACATCTTACTCTTCTCCACTAGTCAGTGATGTCCTTAGTGGCAGAAAGAATGCCTCTTGCAATCTTTTAATCTCCTGCCCCTAATATTACATTTATAGTGAATGCCTTGAGAAATGTGCAATTAAAATTTGTGTAACTGTCAACTTAATAATCCCAAATAATTTAGGATCACTAAATCTAGACTTCCATACTTATCTTTTTATCCAGGCACACCTACAAATTGCCTTTTTTTTTTCTCATGGGCAGGCACCAGGAATTGAACCCGGGTCTCTGGCATGGCAGGCAAGAACTCTGCCTGCTGAGCCACCATGGCCTGCCCCAAACTACCTTTTAGTTCAAAAAGAAAAGCTAGTTAGGCAATGTCTTTTCTAGCTTTTGAATATCTGATTTAACTTAAAAAAAAACAAAACAAGACATGATCAGTTATTAATATAATAACCAAGTGTAGTTCTTGGGAGAACATATCTATATAGTTAGAAAGAAAATGGTGGGCTAAATAGCCAAACCTAAAATGACATGATAATAGGAGAACAGGATTATTTCTGACTGGAATGTTCATATACTTTTTAAAGAAGAGCAAAGGGTTGAGCTGCGCTTTGAAAGTTAAGTAGGTTCCAATATATAAAACATATGTGTTGAGTTAAAGTGGGAGTGTAAAACAAGGACTCTAAATTAAGAGAGCAGCTAGAACAAGAGTAGAGATATGGATATGTACATGGATTTTTGAGAAATAACACTGCAAATAGAGTGTAATACAATATAGAGCTATTTGAGGTTATATCACAAAAGATCTTATAGTTCAAGCTAAGAAAATTGTTCTTCACTGTGGAAACAATGCAATATTGTCTAAGGCTTGTAGGCAAATAATTACGTTAATCTGTTCTGATGTATGTTTTATAATATACTTATGCTAGTAGAAGAGGTACTATTAGCAATGTGGGATGGAAGGCTTTACAATATAAGAGGAGAGATAAAAAGAAAAAGACTAAACATAAGTTAGATCAGTGGAAATAGGAAAAGAAAGAACTTAATTCCATTTTCTCAAGTTTCCCAGTACCCAATTAAAATCTGTAAATTGGATCATTTTAGAAATGATATTAATAAACAAGTCACTATTTTTATGTTTAAATTGATTCTAAGAGCTTGAAAATATTAGAAAACTGGGTAGAAATATTAGACTTATTAACATATCCCAAGAAGATTAATATCTCATTTTTTGAAAGAGATGTATCTGAATATTTAATTATCTTCTTGTGAATATTCAATCTTGTTAGTTCTCAAGCTAGTTGATTTCAAGGCCTTAGATTTCACCATTATACAGTTTGACATCTCTCTCAAGTAAGTAGGAATTTAACAAGAATTCTAAATTGTTATCCAACTGATAATTATGTGACCATGTCCTCATAACAACATATTAAGTGCATCTTCACTCTTATTCATTGTGATTATTTTTAGTAACATTAATAACCTTTTCAATCTTTCTTAAAATTTTTCAATAGCTCAAGAAAAATAAATGTCAAATTAAATTACTTGGCATCCCATATCAAATATTTGACAATGGCTAATATATCAAGCCTATTTCTGACATCATAGAGTTTTCAGGGTAACATGAATAAAACCACTGTATTTTAACAACTTGTGTTTCAGAAATTTGATACAATTTATTTCATTAAATCCAGTCAACATTTATTAGTTGCCTATAATGTTAAACACTGAAGCATATTTTATGTATATGCTCTCATTTGATCCTTAAAACAAGCATCTGACTTATGTGTTATCATTACTCTTAATAAGTGAGAAAATTAAGGACGAGAGGCTGCACAATCTCACAATAGTAAGTCCTAGAGCAGGGACAGGCTTCCACATTTTGCACTACAAATTCAATGATTGTTCACTTGTTTATTTGTCTACCATGCCATATATTTCCCTTTGTTTTATGCTCTAAAGTTAGATTTTAAAGGCGGGGATTTTCTTCATCCTTCTTCAATATAGCTCTCTCCCTGTCCTTGTCACTTTCCTCTCCTTGTCACACTCCTTTCTCTTCCATTACCATCATCTGCGAGAATAGAAGTATTAAGCAAAAAAATAGTTTTCCCTAAATCGGTTAGTCTGTGGTATAAAAATAATAAATTGGAATGATGAAATGGCATAATTGTCAAAAAATAACTTTTCCTTGGTTGTTTCCATAGATAGTTAAGTGTGTTATATGGAGTACCCGCCTCTGCAGCTCTCTGTGTTTTTATTTATTTTTCACCCTGTCACGTTAATGGAGATTCAGTCTTTGGAACAGACAGAAATCACATGATATCTGACAGAATTTCAGTCTCTGGGATTAGTAGAATGCAGTCAAGATAAGGTTCACACTGGAATAGATTGATTATCTTAATTAAAACACGCAGCAGAACCATTGTAAAGCTGTTTGGCTGATAATAGTTCAAAATTCACCAAAACGGTCTGCATTTTTTATTTCATTATTTGAATGTTTTATAACATGACCCTTTAAAATTTCATTAAAATCTATCTTTTACAATGAGTGAGTAACTGGTTTTTGCTTCTATTTGAATAAAGAATAAAGTATGGCTCTATAGAAAGCCATGCCTGAGTATAGGAGTATGCATATTTCCTCTCAGCTGCCAAACCTGGGATAGAGACTAAACAGGGAACTTTCTCATCTCCACCAGGCATCAGAGCTCAGAGGGATTGAGAGCCTCTACACAAATTCAGCCTTATTGCATCATGTCAAATAATACCTACAAAAGAATCCCAAGAAAAAATAAATGTCACCTAGGTCATTCCTAAACCATTTCAAATGAATGACTAAGAATAAAGCTAGAAAATACATCTTGGGAAGTTGTGCAGATAATTCACCTTGCAACCACCCTGTATTTACTAGCCAGTAGAGTTTATTATTTAACAATCTATAAAGTGTCAGCAGCACACTGTGTTATTTTGAGAACTCAGGCACCATCTCAGATCTCCTTCTTATGCCTTCACCTTCTCTTGTTCACAGATTGAAAACAGTCTCTTTTTTTTTCAGATTCATCTATGAGCAGACAGTTTTATAATCTCCTGAATTTTTTTCTGTTCATCTTTTGATTCATCCTACCCCCTATTTACAGTTGTCAACTCACTCTACTTAGGCCAGATGATCAACCTGAGTGCCTCTTTATCAGCAGGAAATCTGGGTGCTGTCCTGGTCCAACAGAGATGAATGAAAATGGCAGCAAAGTGGCAGCCAATTCCTGACATCTGAACTCCAGCTTGGTGATGTCACATTTACTATCGGATCCCCTACTGTCTAAAGTTCCGTTCACTGCTTTAGATGTCAGGAGATATATTGCTAGATGTTTACCCACCTATGACTACAAAGCTTAGATCAAGGAATTCTTCACTGTCTGCCTATGCCTTGACCCAAAAAGACTAACAGAATTTGAATGAGTAACTAGAGATTAATCTGGTAATTTCTTGAGTATAAAGTTCTTTTGACTCCAGACTCTGGACTTGTTAGAAGACAGGCCTTCTTCCAACTTCTTGAAAAAGTAGGTGAAAGCAAGGCTGAATTAGTTTTGCTGCTCAATTTTCAGTGTTGAGGGCACCCCTATTAACTGAATGCTTCTATTCATTGGGAAGGCAGATGACATCAGACCCATTCTCCCTATAATATGGAAAAACCTACTAGGCCTGACCTTGAATTGCTCTTCTCAGTAAAATTAATCAGTCTATAAATAGTTATGGAGCACCAACAATGGATAAGGCACTGTGGAGAGGTTGGTGGTAGAAAAATGCTTATGTTACAATTTATGCTTGCAAGAAATTGAAAATGATGAAATGAGATATATCAATGGTTTTCATACTTCTGTTAACTTTGGAAAATTTTCTTCAAATAAAAGGTTATGAGGTAGTCCAATATATTAAACAGGGATGGGCAGTTGTGTACCTAACGGCCTTTGAGGGGACTCGTAAAACACATTTTAAAATTCACTGAAAGTATACACAGGTATGTGTATGTGTGTGCACATGCATGCATGTGTTTGCATGTGCATAGCCCATAAGACAAGCAGGAGTATTAGAGGTAACCCAACAGTGGTATGAATTAAAACGGCTATGGAAGTTCAAAGGTTGGAGGAAATTGGTATTAGAAATAGCAATTAAGCTTCTCAGCTGTGTGGAATTGTGCCTAAGTATAAAAAAACACACAGGATTCATATCAATTTGGACCTGCAAGAGAGAGCCGTAGGCAGGAAGATTAGAGTCAAATAATTTGGTCTCTATTTGCTAATCATCCCCCCCCACAACCACACTCCCCAAGTTATTGTGAAGTAAGGACTGTTTTCAAAATAAAATAAGAGAGACATTTTGCTATAGCTTTCACCAAGCATTGGGTTAACATTTCTCAGTTCCTTCATTTGAACAAACCTGCCTCTTGTTCTTAGATACTGCTCATAGAAGAATTCTCAGTTTGAGGATGCAGGTAGATCTAGCAAGCCAGAACTAGCAATTTCAGTGCTTTCTGCACCCTGATCAATATCATTTTAGGTGACTGAAAATTGCAGCAATGCTCCAAAGCTGCTTTCCACATGGAACTCACATTTCAGGCGTGTCCTTGAACTAGTAGGCAACTGTCTAGAACCTATTTTGAACTGCAGTTGAATTCAGCTCCTAAAATGCTAATCAAACGTGGTTTCAATTGTCTTCACAGTCAGTGGGCTCGTAGCCTTCATGGTGACTGTCACTGCTTGGTGGCTTTGTTCTCTCAGCCATGGAGAAGCTTGTTCTCGCTGAGCTGCAAAGGGATCCAGTTCTCAAGGCAGGCAACAAACTTATTAAGACACGAATATTAGCTTTCAAAGTGATTCATTCTGCTTCATGCCAACAAAATGGGTAAAAGTTATGTAAAACGTGCACATATTTAAATGCCACATTTCTATGTGCTTATACCATAGATGGTGTTGGGTGTGCATCACACACAGCCTTGTCATTTCAGACTCCTAAGAGGAAGGGTGAGACATAAGTGTCTATTACTGAGCAGAATCTATGTGAACAACTCATTTCATACTCATTTTACTTTAGTAAAAGTTACTTTAGCGGCATATACATTTCTGAAGTGATTGCTACTGAGAATACCTTTTGCCAAAAATATAACTGGAAAACACATCTGATTAAGAAACATTTGCATGTTTCTTGTGGAAAGGAGATAGAGCAATTTGCCCTCAAAGTTAACTGTTGTTCATTCATTGGATCTTTGCACAAAAATAAACCTCAGACTGACATTTAATCCAAGATGGCCGCTGCTTCACATCAACCCATACAAATGGGGCTGAGAAGCAAGTCTCTTGTTTTTGTTTTTGCTTTTGATTTTCATTTTGAGTATGTGGCACACAGGTTCATATAGAATTAGCTTGCCGTTAGTGAACACCTAGAGGGAAATACAAGGAAGAAATTGAGCAGTCTGAAATAATATCGTAACTTCACGATCTGAAACCACTTCACCTCCCCTCTGCAACAGCTACAACAACCTGGAAAAACAAATCAATTCCACCAGTTTCCCAGACATAAGGGAAATGCTGCATGGGAAATCTCTACCCAAGTAAAGCAAATGTGCTAATGGTTCACAAGTTTACATAGTAAACGTTATTGTGTTAATATGAATATTAAACTTTAGTTGTATACACACACACACACACTTTAAGGTATTGCCTGGGATTTATTGGGAGATAGACAGTTTATTGCTGACTTCCCCATTCACCAACTATATTCTGATGAAGAAATCACCTTAGTGCTGAGTTCAATTTTTTATAAAATACAAATAACAATGAGGCCTAACCTCTATTTCTGCTAGAGTTTGATGAGGTAAAACAGCTTAATGTCCGAGAGCTATTCAAATAGGAAAACACCATATAGAGTAACTATTTTTTGATCCATAAAAGGAGCACAGAGGGTAGTCTTTAAATTCAATGGTCCTTAGCACATTTCATATATTACTCAGTTTCCCAAAGCAAAATAAACCAAAACTTTAACACCAAGCTTCAAGTCTATAAAGAAACATGCTGCAGAAATACTTCCAGAAAAGAAGATGGAATGTTTTTCCTTAGTTCTTGCTCTTTCCCCATTTCTCTCATGGATCTCATTATTTCATCTTGGAGGTACAAACTTAAACTCTTGCTATAATGACTCATTTAATTTAAGAGTGAATAACGAGGCTATAGCTAAATGCAATCAATATAATCAAGTTAATCAACATGATATATAGCAATATAATCAAGAATCTTGCTCATGAATGAATGCATATGTTTTCCAGGCTTTAAAGAAGATAATGAACACCAAAGAGGGTCCAAGGGACCAGTGTTTCCTTTCAGGTACTCAAAATCATATTTAGATATGAGAACTATAATGAAAAAACAAAGATAAACAAAAGAGGAATGGATAAATACACCTTGTACCTATCTTTTCTAGTTTTAAAACTTAGGTCTGTGTTTTAAATGATTTACAAAAGTAAATGAATTTACGAATATCAAGAAAATAGGGATGAGCAGGAAAGAAAGGAACAAAGAGAGACTATATATATTAAATGAAGGTAGGGCCAATGGAAAAATGAAAGAAGAAGAAACTACGTAATTTAGGGGAAACTGAATGAGATCCCACAGAATATTAGTCAACAAACTAAGTGCAGAGAAAGACTGAGACTTTCTATGCAAAATGAAGTTCCCAACAGCAGCAACAGCAGCATCTAGTAACTTATTAGGAAAGCAGAACCTCAGCACTATCTGACCTACCAAATCAGAATCCACATTTTAACAAAATCTCCAGGTGACTCATATGCATGCAAACATTTGAGAATACTAGACCAGGGCCATCCTTTTTTGCCCTATTACGACTTCAAGCTCAGCCTTTCTTTCCATCCCATTCTCTTAGAAACAGATGATCATTCTACATACACAAATTTTATCCATTTGTACAGGCTTGCATATTGATTTAAATGCAAGCACATATGAAAGTCCACTACAGAGTAAAACATGGAACATGGTTTGAGGCAACTTCTTAACCTATACCCTTAACCTATACCATGTGTGTTAGTTTGCAAGCTGCTAGAATGTAGTATTCCAGAAATAGAATGGCTTTTAAAAAGGAATTTATTAAGTTGCAAGTTTACAGTTCTAAGGCCATGGAAATGTACAAATTGAGACACCAACACGAAGTTACCTTCACTCAAGAAGGGCTGATGCTGTCAAGAGCCCCTTTGTCAGCTGGGAAGGCACCTGGCTGGCATCTGCTGAGACCTCTGCCTTTTGGACAACTCTCTCAGCTGGGAGGGCACATGGCAACATCTGCTATCTTTTTCTCTTCATTTCATAAGGTTCCCTGGAAACATTTTCCTTCTGCATCTCCAAAGCTCTCTGGCTGTGTGGACTCTGTTGGCTCTCAAATTTTTTCCAAAATGGTTCCCTCTTAAAGGACTCCAGTAAGCAACCCCCCACCTTGAATGGGAAGAGACATATCTCCACAGAAACCATCTAATCAAAAGTTACCATCCATAATTGTTTTCCATGAAAACAATGAAAAAGATCTTACCCAGAAATACTGAATGAGATTTAAAGAATATGGCTTTTCTAGGGTACACAATAGATTCAAACCAGCACACCATGTATGAACATGTGCATTGTGTGATTTGAAACTTTTGCTCTTTCAATCCTAATCTACACTTGTAGAGGCAGACCTATTGTTTGGGTGGGATATTTTTTCTTAAGTTGTTTCCATGGAGATGAGACCTACCCAATTGTGGGTGGACCTTTTGAATAGGTGGTTTCCAGGGAGATATGTCTCTGCCCATTCAATGCGGGTCTTAATCCGCTTACTGGAGTCCTTTAAGAGGGAACCTTTTGGAAAAAGCTTCAGAGCTGACACAGGTGTTTGGAAATGCAAAAAGAGAAAATGCCCCAGGGAAGCTGTTTGAAATCAGAAGCCAAAGGACTAGCAGATGCCAGCCACTTTCCTTCCCAGCTGATAGAGGTGTTCCGGACACTATAGACCTTTCCATAAAAAGTCCAGGTACCTTTTTATGGGTGCCTTCGTATGGACATTTTTATGGCCTTAGAACTGTAAACTTGCTATAAACCCTCTTTATAAAAGCCAACCCATTTCTGGTACATTGCATTCCGGCAGGATTAGCAAACTAAAACACATGTGTTTCCCAAAGGGTCATTTCTTCTCCATCCATCTGACCAGGGCCAAAAAAAAAAGGACAAAAGACATGGAAGTGAGATGCTGAATGAGTAAAAAACTTAAATTAAAATATAATAAAATAACCTGTTAAGATATAAAAACAACTCTCACTTGAAAAGCTACTATATGACAAAAAAAAAAAAAAACCTTTATTCTACTCAGCTCTCAGGAAAAGTTGAGTGTACTAGCATTCCCCAAAGCAGGTTCTGCTTCTGTGAGGCTGGCAATCTATGAAATAAGATATTTCTATTGCTTCAGAATTGATTCTCTGAATGAACATAGCTGAGACAGGTGAATTAAAAGGGACCATGACTGGGAGTTCCTAACGTTGACAGGACATTGGAAGAGATTAAGTGTTTAGGAATGCCAGCTCCGGGCAAAATTGTGAAGTCATATTCCTCACTTTTTTTCTTCTTCCCACCTCATTTCTGAGTCCAATGCCCTCTCATACCCTGTGGAACGCCAAGAATCCTGTTTCACATTGAGTCTAGTTTAAGCCTCCTTCTTCCCTCTCGAGATTATTGCAACTGGTCTCCCTGCCCCTATTTTCTCTGTACTTCACTTTCTGCTCTGCATGGCATAGTGTAGTTGGAAGAATAAATCTTAGCTCAAAAGTCTTCAGTATCACTTGCTGCCTATAGAATGCTACTGTGAGTCTTGAGAAAGAATAAAAGAGTGTCGGGGCATTCAGTAACTGGCCTGGAACTCACACCCAGCCCATGGTGTTCTCCTATTATATGTAAACTACTTTACAGAATCCAATCTTGGACAAAGTTACTTGAACAGCATAATAAAATGAGACAAAACAAAGGAACTTCATAATTTTGCCAAAGTACAGACAAAAACAAGGTCACTGTTCCCCCCAAAATAGCAAACATCCCCTCTCTTGATCAAAATGAGCATGTGCTACTGCTTTACCAATATTACAGCCTTATCCTCTTTCTGGTCTCTCCTTTCTATAGATCTGTCAAGAAACCCAATCATAGACTTGTTTCTACTTTTAATAGCGTTCTATTTAGAAAAAATCCCCATTCCCTCAGACATTCGCCCAAATCACACAACAAAACTAAATTCTTGTAGTAGGTTCTTTCTAACACCCTCATGCTGAGACCACCCATGATTCTCCATAGTGTGTGCTCTTCTCCATTGCAACAAGTAATAATTCATTCAACGACAGGTTTGCCCCAGGTGGTTTTGACTGGCGAGCATTGACAGCCTTTAGTGTGAGATTAAATGCCTTTTCTCACCTGGCTTTATGGTATACTTCCAATCTCACATCCATCCCATTATACTACTTGCTTATTCTTGAACATGCACTATATTTTCACATCTCTGTATGTGCTGAACTGTTATTTCAACTTGGCATTTCCTTCCTCTAACTCCAAACTACTGAAACCTTGTTTACCTGTCAAAGCTCAGGTTAAATTCTACAAGCAAGTTCCTCTGATTCCTTCAGTACAAACCAGTCACTTTCTTCTCAGTGTTTTGTTTAAACTTCTTTTTTGACATTTACTCTATTTTACCTTGCACTTTATTTATGGACTTCTTTTCTTTTTCACTAGATTTGGAAGCTCCTTGAACGTTCCAATAATTTCACATCCATCTCCTTTTTTGTCAACAACTGACCTTCTCTCTGCCTGGTGTGTAATAACATTTTATTGTCAATCATTTTATTATGCTGTTAACATAACTTTGTGTGAAGGACCCATGCTCAAGCCAATCTAGACCATTTCACAATAGTTTTATACCACTATTGCGTTTGCATTTGTGATTCCTCTCAGCTGGGAATGTCAATTGCCCATTCTGTTCACCTAGGGAACTTTCCCCATCTTCTCTTCCTTCTTTGTTCAAATTTCAATTTTTCTTAACCATATTCTCTGGTTCCACCAGGTGTCTATTTCCTTGTTCCCCAACCTCTCTAATTCTCCAAATCACCCCTCTGATTCTCACCTCACTAGGCCACTCATCTACTCTTTTCCTTTCCTGTATCCGGCTTTAATGTTCATTCCAATCCTGTAATTGGTCCCTCCTCTGACTGAAACTTCTTTTTTTTTTTAAGATACAGTGATAATCAAAGACATTCAACCTCTCCATTTTCTTCACCAAAATGCATGATTCCATACCATGGCATTCAAAGACATGCACAATATGGATGTATTTATTTCTCATCACCCTCCTATATGAATAAACTTGTTTATAATCATTTTGGGTTCTGTAGAGTCACCAAATCCATTCTGTGTTCATAAATAATTACTTCATTATTACCAGACAAAGCTTTAATTAACATCTACCACATTCCATATACTGTATTAGTCACTGAAGATAGAGAAATTTCCAATTATAAGAAACTTGACATTTTAAACGATTCTATGGTTAGTGCATAAAACCATGGTTTTTAGTAGTATAAGAGGCCTAAATTAAAATCTTTCCCCTGCCTTTTACCTGCTGTTTTCCTTAGGCAGTAATTTTGCCTCTTACATATCAGTAATACAGGGGTGATATTTCTTACCTTGGATTATAGGTGTGAGGTCTACCTTAGATAATGGGACAGAATGAGATAATTCCATTAAAGAATTTATAACCATGCCTGGAGCATAATATGAGATATCTATGTCTGTATCCTCTATCTCTAAAACTATAACTATAACCCTATTTATCTATATAATTTTCTAGTCCAACCTTCAACTTTGACAAGGAAGTTGAGATTCATTTATGAATATGAGTAGAATATGGTAGAATTCTAAGATAACCCCGAATAACCCCCACCCTTGAATAATCTGCTCCCTTTATGTGTGGGCAGAACCTGTGACTATGATGAGATATCACTCCCATGACTATGTTACATTATCTGGCAAAAAAAAAAAAAAAAAAAAAAGTGTTGTCCTAAGTGGTCATGATCAGATCAAGTGAGCCCGTTATAAGTCAAGAGCTTTCTACAGCTGATCAAAGAAGTGGAAGTCGGAGAAACATGTCCTATCCTGGATGAAAGCAAACATCTATGCTGTGAATTGCCTCTTTGAGTCACATAGAAAGGACCAGAGAGTGTCCTCTAGAAAATGAGGGTCTCCCATGGTGGCAATAAGGAAATGGAAACTTTGGACCTACAACAACAAAGAGCTGCATACTTCCAACAAAACAAATGAACATGAATATAGTTTTTTTTTTCCCCAGAGCCTCCAGATGCAAACTTAGTCTAGAAGAAACCTTGATGTCTACCTTGTGAGACCCTGAGCAGAAACCCCCAGTAGCCATACAAAACTTTTGGTCTATAGAGCAGTGAGATAACAAATAGGCACTGTTTTAAACTACTAAGTTGATGACAATTTGTTATATAGCTATAGAAAACTACCATAATAAGTGCACTGCCCCAAACCATAGAGTTATTTCATTAAAAAAAAAAATGTATATATACATACGAATTTAAATCTTCTCACTCTTTGTTCCTAGTATGAAATGCCTTTCCATTCAACAGTTCTTGCCTTAGAAATGGTGGTTCCTTTGTATCCCTGCTTTCAGCCGATGAGTTATAAAAGCTTTTGGTGAGTCCTCCAGTGGTCTAGACCGAACATGTTTCCTGGCTCACCATAGCTGCAGTTAGACCACTCTGGCCTACAACAGCTCCTAGCACTTGGTCATACCCATTATGGGAATATCGAAGCAGATGCCCTTCCTCTTACTCAAGTGTTGGCAACCCCATTCCTGGAGGACAGTATCCCTGCCACAGATTGGCTATGTGTGCCTGACTGTGCCTAGGAGGCTGAGTTTTGCTAGAACATAGATGTTGTGAAATCGCCCTTGCTCACAGAGCTCTGAAAGATTCTATGAACTTTTTAAATTGCAAACATTAAACAGTTGGAATGAGGAGGAAAAGAGATGTCTCTCACGTGTTTTTGAGTATCTGACTGCTTGACACTAAGCCAGAGTTTATATCAGTTGAATTAATTATTTTATATATATGTAGCTGGTGGAATCCTTCTTAAGAAATAGAGGCAGCATTCTCAGCAGGAAGCATGCAGCTGACATTTAGCACCTTGGGATTTTTAAGTACTTGGTAAACAAATCATTCAGGCATTTGCAGTTAATATGTGAGGCAAGAGTGTTATAAACTCCATTTTTCAGTATAATAGTACTGAGGCAAGAATTGGAAACACTTTGTAGGAGAGAAAAACACAAAATAATAAAATGTTGTAATGATAAAAGCTGAAGTTATGTTCAAATATGCTTTTTTAAGACTTATAAAATGATCTATTTTGTGATGAACAAAGAACCTTGGTAATAGAGCTTGCAAAAGTCACTTTTCTTCATCTTACTGAAACACATCCTACAATTTGAAATGACAATTCTGGACCCATTTTTATTTTAGTAAGGTTGGTGGTAATGTCCCACTTTCATTCTGATTTTAGTTGTTTGCATTCTCTTTTTTTTTTGGTAAGTTTAACTAAGGTTTGTCAACTTTGTTGATCTTTTCAAAGAACCAAGTTTTGATTTTCTTGATGCTCTCTGTGATTTTTCTATGCTCTATTCCATTGATTTCTCCTCTATGCTTTACTATTTCTTTCTTTCTGCTCATTTCTTACTTAGTTTGCTCTTCTTTCTCTAGTTTCTTCAGGTGTGTGGTTAGGTTACTGATTTGAAGTCTTTCTCTCTTTTTTAAGTTCAAGTATTTGCAGCTATAAATTTCCTTCTTTGCACTAACTTTCTTGCATCCCATAAGTTTGGGCAGGGTGTGTTTTCATTTTCATTTACCTTAAGGTATATTCTAATTTCCCATGTGATTTCTTCCTTGACCAACTGGTTGTGTAAGAGTATGTTGTTTAATTTCCAAGTATTTGTGAATTTTTTCAGTTCTGCCTCTTATATTGATTTCTAGTATCATTCCATTGTGGATGGAGCAGATACTCTGTATGATTTCAATATTTTGGAATTTATTGAGACTTTCTTGTGACCTAACATATGTTCTATCCTGGAGAATGATCCATATGCACTTGAGAAGAATGTGTAGTCTGCTACACTTGGGTGAAGCGTTCTATATATGTCTGTTAGGTCTAGTTGGTTTATGATATCTTTCAAGTATTTTATTATTTCCTTAGATCTAGTCTTCATATTTTCTATCCATATTGAAATTGATATATTAAAGTCTCCTATTATTAATAAAGAGCCATCTATTTCTTTCTTCAATTCTATCAATGTTTATATTTGGGGGGATTCTTGTTGGATTCATATGTTTTTAATTTTTATGTCCTCTTGTTTAATTGACCCTTTTTCAATATATAGTTTCACAGTTTGGCCCTTAAACACTTTTTTTTTTTAATTTAAAGTCTACTTTATACAATATTAGTATAGTCACACCAACTTTCTTTGGTTACTATTTGCACTGACTTTGTTTATCATCCTTTAACTTTAAACCAGTTTGCGTCTTTGAATTTAAAGTGATTCTCTCATAAACAGAATATAGTTGTGTCATGCTTTTTAATTCATTCTTACAATCTCTGCCTTTTCACTGGAAAGTTTAATCAGTTTACATTTTAAGTAATTATTGATAATGCAGGACTTACTTCTGCAATTTTGCTTTTGGGTTTTTTACAAGTCATACATTCTCTGCCCCTTACTTTTTCCATTACTGTCTAGTTTTGTATTTATTTGATCTTTTGTAGTGAACCATTAATCAGTCCTTCTCATTTCCTTTTGTGTTTAAGATATTTTCTTTGAGGTTACAAGCTTAAATTTACATCTTAAATCTGTAACAATCCCATTTTATTTGACATCAACTTAATTTCAATACTATGCACAATCTATGTTCTAATACTGCTCTCCTTCCCTTGGTTTATGTTGTTCCTGTCATAAATAACATCTTTATACATTGTGTTCCTACTATAGATTTATTGGATCACATAAGAAGTAAAAAAAAAATGGATTTAAAATCCGAAGTTCAATAGTACTGACATTTAATTTATCTATGCAGTTATCTTTATGTGAGGTCTTTATTTCTTCAAATGGCTTTGAGCTCCTGTATAGTGCCCTTTTGTTTCAACCTGAAGAACTTTCCTTGGCATTTTTTGTAGGGCACATCTAGTGATCAATTTATCAGCTTTTATTTATTTAGGAATGTCTTAATCCTCCCTCATTTTTGAAGTTTTGCCAGAAATAGAATTCTCTGTTGACAATTTTCTTCTTTCAGCGCTTCAAAAACGTGATTCCACTACGTTCTCATCTCCATGGTTTCTGAGGAGAAATTGACAGTTAATCTCATTGAAACAACTTCATACATGATGTGTTGTTTCTGTATTGCTGCTTTCAGGATTCTTTATTTACCTATCACATTTGATAGTTTGATTATAATGTATCTTGGTGCAAATATCTTTGAGGTTTGGCTGTTTGGAGTTTGTTGAATTTCTTGAATACAATCACACTGTGGGTAAATTTGGGAGGTTTTATAGTCATTATTTCTTCAACTATTCTTTCTGCCTCTTTCTCCCTTTCTTCTCCTTTGTGACTTCCATAATGCATTTATTTGTATGCTTGATGGTGTCCCATTGATCTCATAGGGGCTGATCATTGGTCTTAATTTTTTTCCTTTCTGTTCCTTAGACTGCATAACTCTAAGTGTCCTACCTTCAAATCACTGATTCTTTCTTCTGCCTGCCCAATCTGCTGTTCAACCCCTCTAAAGAATTTATTTTTTTATTTTCAGTTACAGTAGTCTTCAACTTCTATTTGTTTTCTTTTTATAATTTCTATCTATTTAAATTTTCCTTTTGTTCATATGCCATTTTTCTGGTTTCCTTGCATTCGTTGTCCACGTTTTCATTTAATTCTTTCAGCATTTTTTAAGACCGTTAAAAAAAAAGTCTTTGTCTAGTACGTCCAATGTCTGATTTTCTTCAT
This sequence comes from Myrmecophaga tridactyla, assembly GCA_004026745.1. Lineage (NCBI taxonomy): Eukaryota > Metazoa > Chordata > Mammalia > Pilosa > Myrmecophagidae > Myrmecophaga > Myrmecophaga tridactyla. The sequence continues at coordinate 4,654 of PVIY010001430.1, read as the reverse complement.
TGATGTTTCTGTCGCTTTATTTTATTCCTTTCAAAGGTTCATATTTTCCTGTTTCTTTTTATGCCTTGTGATTTTTTTGTTTAAATCTAGACATTTGAATATTTCAATGTGCTAACTCTGAAAATCAGATTCTTTTCCTTCTCCAGGGATAGAATTTTTTATTATTGTTGAAGTCTGTTTATTTTGTGATCTTGTCCAACTATTATGAAAAGACTTTATCACTTGACATAGCAGTTACTGAGGTCTTTGTTTCTTACACTTCTATTCAGCTGGTGCTATGATAGGTAATATCTTGAATGCTTAGAGCTAACAACAACAAGAAGCAAACAAATGAACAAACAGAAACAACTTCCTAGTCTTTTCAGATTGGCTCAGTGCTTGTGCTCTCCTCCAGACATAGTCAGCCTTATAGTGGGCCTAAAGAATAGCCTAAGGAAAAAACACAGGTCTTCACAGGTCTTTTCTGAGTTTGTGTCCTCTCCTGGGTATATGTGTGTGTTACCTTATCAGTTCTGTTATATAAACATATAGTAGGTGTGCACCAAACTTCCCCCAGGAAATTTAAAGCTTCCCTACAAGTCAAGGTGTTACTGTATGTGTCAACTAGTAACGCTTTGCCCCCAGCAGCTGTGGTTTGATTGTTTTTATAAGGTGCTTTAATGTCCTCATCAGCTGCTTCTATGTCCAGATTAAGTTCTGGGGCTAGTAAATCGGAAACAGGTGTCCTGGGTTACCCTTTCCGGTTACCACCTGATGAATGGGTACAGCCACATATATGCTCCAATATGTGCATAAGGGTTACTCTGCTCCCTCTGAAATTCAGGACCACAGATTCATACTGGGAATGCATGCTGGTACTACACCAAGCCAGGTTGGAAGGGGAAAAGGAGCAATAAAGGCACCAAAAGGGTTTCCTATTGTTTTTTTCTTTAAAATTTGCATATGGGCAGGGGGCACCAGGGATCGAACTCCAGACCTCCAGCACGGCAGGTCGGAGCTCTGCCTGCTGAGCCACGGCAGCCGCCCTCCTATTGTTTTTAAGTTGCCTTTTTTCTTGACTTGGCACCCACCCAGTTACTGCAAACTTTTAACTCTTCTCCAAAGCTCTGAGAAATTTGTTTCTGCTACTTTCTACTGTTTAATCATTGTTGCTATGGGGGGGGGGGTCAGAACCTAGGAGTTTCTCACTCTTCCTTCTTGCTGACATAACTCTCAAATGTGCCTTATTTTTAAATCACAAAGTATAAGGAAATTTATCATGAACCATGGTCATCCTTGAATCACAGATCTACCAGGAAAATAAGTGGGAGAAAAAATTAGACATCTGGTTTTACAAAGTCATGTATAGTATTTAACAATTAGGAAAGAAGTATTAATTTATCCTAATTTATTTAAAATAACTGTGAAATTACTATCAATTTTTCCTCTTTGACAAACTGTTATCTCAAAGATTTGTTTTAGAGACTTTTTTTACTGGGGTATTTAAAAGTCTTCATGTCTTTGCAAAAATACATGTCCTTTATACTCATAAATGTATGTTCTCACCACCAGATATAAAATGTGAACATGTGCCTAGTAATGACGTTTAATAGAAATTTGCTAAATAGGTCTTTGATGCATGCATCAACGAGCCGGATCCTTCAAGTCCATGAAGAACATCCTGCTTTGTAAAGGACTGAGGACTTCAATTCTGTCTTGCAGCAGTGCCACCTGTTCTTCAGAACAAAAAATAGAGCGCATCCTCATTATTATTCTCCCAGCACACAACTTGAACAAAGAAAGATGATGAAGCAAGCTATAATTCAGAATATCTCTGAGCCCAGAAAAATAGCTGTGAATGTTTCATGTGCTATTGGCCCCCAAAGCACTATAATAATAAAATTAATTACCCTTTAGATGGCATCTTCTCCTCTGTAATTCTCCTTCTTTCTCTTCGAGCAATTAAAGCGCATTATTCCCCTTTCCTATCTCTCTTTCATGCTTTTCTTTCTTCTCAATGGCAAGCTTCATAAAAGTGTTTCTTCTTTTCAACATACAATTAGTTGCATATTTTTCACTGATGTAGAAACCCCCAATAGATACTTTTGTTTCTATTTTTTTAGGATGTTCTCCTTCCAGCTCTCATTCTGGCTTTTGGGGTTATCATTTTTTCCCAATCCTCCTCATTTGTTCCAATCCTCCAGTGAAGTTATTTACAAACCCTCCACATGCCATCACAAGATGAAAAATACCATAGTGATCACCCCAGCACAATACTGCTTGAAGAATTACATAATGGCATTTCTTCTCCATGTTCTTGGTTACTTTATGATGCTATGAACAAACTACTTTTTGTCAAACTTGATCAAAAGGCAAATATGAAAACAAAATTATCCTTCTTAATTTTCAGAAGTGGATTTCACTTAAAAAAATTAATTAACCAAGAGATCAAGAATTGATAGAATATTCTAAAGCTCTGTTTTAAAGATTTGATCATTAGGCAAATTTAATTTTAATTCAAACAGGTAAGGAGCAGTTTAAATGTAGTTTTCTAGTCAATGTCAGAATTAGCATGCGCTCTTAAAAAGGAATTTGTGTTCAGTTTTTATAAGTAAAAATGTCAGAGGGAAAAAAAAGACAACCTAGAGATAAAAAGATGGAGAGGAGGAAATGAGTTTGCTCTAGAGGAAAGAAGAATGGTCAAAATTTAGGGCAATCAAATTTAAGGGACTGATTTAGCCCCTACAATGATGTTTAGCAATTTCCCTTCATATTTTGCAGCCCAGTCTTAAAGCTTTTCAATGACACGATTGTCATCCTAAGAAACAGAAAAAAGGTAATAACTTTATATTTTATAAGAAGACAACCAGAATTATACACAGATTACTGTCAGTGGAACCATAACTAAATCTTTCTGTTATTACTATTTAACTTTTTTTCTGAGTGCTTAAAAATATCCATAACAAAATTAAGAGGTAGGAAGGATTATGAGACAATTGGTTCTTATTTGGCAAGGTGTAGCAGATCAGTATTTACTGGTCAGATAAGAAAAGAGGCTTAAAAGAACATCCAGGAAAACTACTCTAGGAATGTGAAAATCTATTTAGTCAGTTTAAACTCATATCAATAGCTAATTAACTCAGGACTTTGAATAAGAACCCCAAGCACTGATACAATGCTTTAATGCTTAGCTATTTGAATAATAGCACCAAGCTAGAAACATTTTGGTTCTTCTGTAGCAGAACACGTCAGAGTGTAGCCATGGGTCTCTTTATCAGTGTCACATAATGAACCTTAAAATGCAGATGTCTATGGCCAATCCCAGGCCTACTAAATCAAATGGAATAGAGGGTAGAGTAGCCTCTTCTATTGAAAATGAATGACTGAGAGTGGGGTACTCTCTATGGAATCAGAATGCCTAAATTAATTTTTAACTTCTCTCAGATAATGCATTTACACATTAAGTTTGAGAAACACTGTTTTACATTTTCCTTGACTGCTTTCATAGTGTTTTCCTTCTGACAATGATAAGGTTAAAAGTATTGCACTGAATGTATGCCAATAACAGTTTCTGCAGTTCAGGCAAAGCATTATCAATTCAAGGTCACATAGTGAGAACTTTTAAATTGTGCAGGAGAACCCTTTCAATCCTTCTCATGAATAACTCAAACAAACCTCAAGAAAAACAATGGAAACACTAGAAACCATAGGAAAGTTAATCTTCTCTTTAAATGCCATCCTTTCATAGGTGCCTCCAAATTAAGGTTGTTTCTTTAAAGACCTATCGAATTTTTTATGCACCTGTGCTTTATCACCTCCATGATACTGAAGTCTTTGGGGACAGGGACCATATCTCCTCTGAATCCTCCACAAAATCTATCACATACCTTAGACACATTAGGAACTCAATAAATATCTGCTGCCTGATTAGAAGGAACGGAATCTGGTGAATTAATACTCTAAGGATAAAGTGCATTGATCACTTTGCGATAGAGTGGTGAAAGGAAATAACATTTTCTCTTTCTGAATTTGAAGCTCACCTATGACGATAATGAAGATGAATCACTGAGTCAAGGTCAAGAGTCATATTGTGAATTCACAATTCTCTGCCAACACTTTAAGACACTTTTCAAAATGGGTGTCTCCATTTTTATTAGCTTAAGATTGATGACTTGGAAAAAAATTATAATTGGTTACATTCTATAAACTTTGCTACTCAAACAAGTGAAAGTACAGCAATATACAGATACATATTGTCGCAAAAATGAAGATAAGTTAGCGTAAATGAAGAAAGGAAAAATTCTGATGTAAAGGCTACAGTTAATTTATTAGGAGTGTCATCATAGACTTGACAAGAAGCCTGAAAATATTTCTTTGAAATTTTGTATAACTAACAAAACAGTCTAACTTTTGAGTGCTTAGAATCCTGTTTTCATATAATAGCTTCTAGACACTTTTAAAAAGTATATCAACAGAGAACGTATAAAGGATTTTATGTACAGAGGAATTGAATGCATTCAATTTTCACATTGAATTAAACTCAAAACTGGCATACTTCCACTGATTTTACATACTGGCTTACGCTATTTTTTATTTGAAAGATTTTCTGCCTAGTGTGGAAATACTGTGTCTTACTTAGTGTTCTAGTTTGCTAGCTGCCGGAATGCAACACACC